>NW_026847771.1:39179309-39242564 GCF_025583915.1 Anolis sagrei ordinatus
CCCCCCCCCCCCCCCCCCCCGAAACAAAATCCTGGCTACGGACCTGGTCATCATGATGGATTTGGAGTTGGACCATATGTGATGTTGTTATCAGCATAACAAGAGGTTTGAGTTAAGCATACCAATCAGCAAGTGGAGACGAAATGGTCAGGTATGTTCCCTTACAACTACTAGTTGGTCCCTGCATTTGTGAATTCAACAACAAGAGAGTTATAGGAGTAAGTTCGCTGCTGAGAGAAAAAGACTTCCTTGTGGTTATATGCTGAGGTGAGAACAAAAACCTAGGGAGGCCTAATATTCATGGGAACCAAACATTATCATCCTCCAGTATCATAGCTCTTGAGAGTTGGACTACCACCCTGGAGACCAGGGTTTGAATCCTATCTCAACCATGAAACCCATTGAGTATCCTTGAGCAACTCGTGCTCTCTCAGCCTCAGAAGAGAGCAATGGCAAACCTCTTTCAGACGAAATTTCTACAAGAAAACCCTTAGGTTCAACATATTTACTGTCCTTGTATACCGCCGTTTCTCAGCCTAACTGGCGACTCAACGCGGTTTACAACAAAATATGCAGTGCACAGTATACAATTAAAACCATAAAAAACATAATACACAATATTACACGTAAATCACATAGGTGAGAAACAACTTGAAGATGCACAACAACAGAAGCAACGGTCTATTCAGATATCAAAGGGAATCAGGGAAAGGGAGAATGGTCACTATTTAAATCTGTCATTTTGCAAAGACTAAAAAAACCCAAACCCAGTCATCCGTAGGACTGCAATTTTATGTTTAATATCAACCTTAAATCTGCTTTTTTACCAGCTGTTTGATCTGCAGCAAGAAACAGGTGGTTCTTGTTTTGTTTCCCCTGCTGATTTTATTTGCAAATCGGAGCATAATTTAATGGCATTGGAGAAAGTCAGTGTGTTGTTATTATTGCTTTTGCTTTTTCCGCTGACCATTTGGCAATGGTCTGCATTGAAACTCACTCATGACAGTCAATTTTTGATCTTGTGTAAACCAAAACTATGACAGAATTGATTTAAACCATCCAAAAACCAGTCTTTAGCATAATTCTCTAGTCAACATTCGTGGAGACTGACTACAGAGCTGTGTTGGAAGACCCAGATTTAGGGGAAACCTTTACCTTTACCGTTAAGTCTGGGTCTTCCAGCACAGCTCTGTGGTCAGTCTCCACGAATGTTGACTAGAGAATTATGCTAAAGACTGGTTTTTGGATGGTTTAAATCAATTCTGACATTAAGTCTAGTTGTGTCCGACTTTGTGGGTTGGTGCTCATCTCCATTTCTAAGTTGTCCGTAGACACCTCCAATAACAACAACAACAACAACAACAACAACAACAACAACAACAACAACAACAACAATAATAATAATAATAAACCTTTATTTGTACCCCCGCTACCATCTCCCGAAGGACTCGGTGCAGCTTACAAGAGGCCGAGCCCAAATACAACAATAAAACAATAACAACAACAATACAGCAAAATAAATCAAAAAGCAAAGCAAAGCAATAACATTAACAACACACAATGACGCGATTAAAAACTATGGCAAGGCCAAATGTAATACTTAAAATTAAAAAGTGCTGGGCATGACCAGGAGAAAAGGGTAGGTGTTTGGAGAGGGATGGGTTTGCAGATATCCCAAATCTCTGATAAAGTGCATTGGGGACCAAATGCTTGGAGTTTCCTTATTCTGGGAAGGCACACTGGAACAACCACGTTTTCAAGCTCCTCCTAAAAATTGCCCGCGATGGGGCTTGCCTGATGTCCTTAGGGAGAGAGTTCCAGAGTCCAGGGGCCACCACCAAGAAAGCCCTATCCCTCGTTCCCACCAATCGCGCTTGCGATGCAGGTGGGATCGTGAGTAGGGACTCTCCAGATGAACGAAGAGATCGTGTGGGTTCATACACAGAGATGCGGTCACGCATGAAGCGCTCTTACCTTCCCACAGAAGTGGTACCTATTGATCTACTCACATTTGCATTTTTTCGAACTGCTAGGTTGGCAGACGCTGTGCCTAACAGTGGGAGCTCAACCTACTCCATGGATTCAAACCGCCAACCTTTCAATTAGCAAGTTCAGTGCTTTAAACCGCTGCGCCACCAGGGGACCCAGACTTACAGAAAGGTATTTCTCCTGGTTTTAAGTGTCTTTTACTTGTAATTTCCTACCTTTGCAGCAGTCTTGTGCCCAGAACTCCAGAGAGCCTTCTACTTAAGCGTCTCTACATTCTTGCTGCTCCATTGCTATCTATTACCAATAATATCTGAAACTGACCTCCAGAAATGTGCTGAAACAGGACATAGCCTTTGTCACTTTTATTTATATCCTTGAAGCAATAAATGTAAACCATTCAGACATCAGTATGGGTTAAAGTCTGGAAGGAACGAGGATTTTGGTCTGGAATTTGTCGAAGGAAGGAATCTTCCTTCTGCATATACAATCAACCACTTTGCCATTTGATCACATTGAGAAAACGAATGCACCCGAGCAGGCCCGTAGCCAAGATTTTGATTGGGGGGGGGGGCTGAGTTTGATTTCGGGGAGGGGGGGGGCTGAGGATCTACCCTAGCAAACCTTTTGTATTGTTATCCCAATACCCCCATGCATATGGGATATATCGAGCATGGTGATCAGATCATGATATGAATTTTTTTTTCGTGCCAGGAGTGCTTCTGGTGTGAGAGAATTGGCCGTCTGCAAGGACGTTGCCCAGGTGACGCCCGGATGATTTGATGTTTTTATCATCCTTGTGGGACGCTTCTCTCATGTCCCCGCTTGGGGAGCTGGAGCTGACAGAGGGAGCTCATCCACCTCTCCCCGGATTCGAACCTGCGACCTGTCAGTCTTCAGTCCTGCCAGCACAGGGGTTTAACCCACTGAGCCACCGGGGGCTCCTATGATATGAATAAACATAACAGTTTAAATAATGTACCCGTAAGGCCTTCTCGCGGACCACCCTGAGAATTTCGGGGGTGGGGGGTGGGCTGAAGCCCCTTAAGTCCCCCTTCTCGTCCCCCCCCCTCCCTCGGCTACATGCCTGCACCCAAGGGTTTTCTTTTTTCTTTTAAATGCTGGCTTTAGGATGCCATAAGTGGATGACCAAAAAACACTCAAGATGGTGCCTGTGGAAGTGTCTCCAAGACTAGCCCAATCTTTTACTGTCCATTTCACAGAAAGAGAGGTTGAGATGCTAACAAAATACTCTCTGAAGAGTCTTTGAGATAAGCAGCAACTCAACAGCTCTTCCCATCACTGAGATTATTAATATACATGGGTTACCTGGAAAATAAGGTTACAAGGCACATAGCTATTGCTGGGAATTTTCGCAGGGGAAGTTGGTATCACTGCCATTTAGTGGGAAGCCAGCGGAAACAAACAAGTAGTGCCAGTCATCAGTAGCTTATTGACTGGTGGTTTTTTTTTGTTTTTTGTTTTTTTGTCGTGTCAGGAGCGACTTGAAAAATTGCAAGTCGCTTCTGGTGTGAGAGAATTGGCCGTCTGCAAGGACGTTGCCCAGGGGACGCCCGGATGATTTGATGTTTTTATCATCCTTGCGGGAGGCTTCTCTTCAGCATGAGGAGCTGAAGTTGATAGAGGGGGCTCATCCGCCTCTCCCTGGATTCGAACCTGCGACCTGTCAGTCTTCAGTCCTGCTGGCACAGGGGTTTAACCCACTGCGCCACTGGGGGCTCCTTATCGACTGGTGTTGTGGTGAAGGTTAGAGATGAGCATCCTCATTCTGTTTCCCTCCAAGTGCAAAGTTCGTGCTGTAATACGCTACCTAAATGCTACGGGCATGAACGCTGCTGCGATTCAACATGAAATTGTTTCACTTTATGGAGAGGACATCATGTCAAGACAGCATGTGACAAAATGGGTACGGAATCCATTGTAAGACCAAGAAGAAACTTTGCAGTGCCATCCAAAAGAAACGTTGTGGGATGCTGACGGCGGGAATCTGTCTCCTTCATGGCAATGCGCAGCCACACACTGCTCATGCAACACAAAGTTGTTGACTTCATTTGGTCGGGATGTTTTAAGCCACCTTTCTCACAGCCCCGATTTCGCACCCAGTGACTATAATCTGTTCATTAAATTGAAGGAACACCTGGATGCAGAGCCGTAGCCAGAAAAAAATTTCGGGAGGGGTTGAAATTTGGGGGGGGGGGGTTAAAAATTTCACGGGGGGAGGTTGAAACCTGCCTCCTAGCTCACGCTGAAACAAAGAGCACAGCAGGGGGCAGAGAAGCCTTCAATACTGTGCAGCTCCGCCCCTGTCAACCACCTCCACCAAGTCTGGCCTCCTTAATGAGAGCATTCAACACACACACCCCACAACGACAATAATAATAATAATAATAATAATAATAATAATAATAATAATCCTTTATTTGAACCCCTCTACCATCTCCCGGAGGACTCGGTGCGGCTTACAAGAGGCCGAGCCTAAATACAACAGTAAAAACAACAACAACAATACAGCAAAATAACTCAGAAACAAGGCAATAACATTAACAACATACCATGATGCAATTAAAATCTGTGGCAGGGCCAAATGTAATAATTAAAATTAAAAAGTGCTGGGCATGACCAGGTGAAAAGGGTAGGTGTTTGGAGGAGGATGGGCATGCAGTTATCCTGGCTGGGGCTTGCCTGATGTCCTTAGGGAGAGAGTTCCAGAGTCGAGGGGCCACCACCGAGAAAGCCCTATCCCTCGTCCCCACCAATTGCACTTGCGATGCAGGTGGGATCGTGAGTAGGGCCTCTCCAGATGAACGAAGAGATCGTGTGGGTTCATACACAGAGATGCGGTCACGCAGGTAGGCGGGTCTCAAACAGTGTGAATAAATTGTCAATATTTGCCTGAGATAGTGCTTGCAGTTCTGAAGGGACTCTTAATTTTTTGCATCTCATAATTTAGCATGGGGATTTGGTTAACCAGTTAAAATTCATGAGTAAACCAGGTTTTTTAAAAAATCTGAAACATTTCGGGGGGGGGGGGTTGAACCCCTAACCCCCCCCTCGCTACAGGCCTGCCTGGGTGGAAAACACTTTTTCCGGCGAGGGCGAGGTGAAAATCGAAGTGACAAACTGGCTGAAAAAGGTGGAGGGAAACTTCTATGACACAGGCATCAAAAACTCGTCCCATAGATAACAAAATGTATTGAACTGAATGGTGATTATGTGGAAAAATAACGTATTACCTATGCTACAATTCCTGTAAATTTGATTAAAATATATCCATTCTTTGCCTTTTTAAAAAGTCTTGTAATCTTACTTTCCGGATAACCTTGTACACTCTTCTTGCTGAAATCTAGCCATGTGTTGTCCAGCTTACAAAAAAGACAGGGCAATAAACAAACAGTCCAAAATATTCAACTTTTGCTTTGTTTTAAAGGGAATGGGAGCTGGAGAAGTTGCAGGGAGAGAGAGAACAACAGTAGTGCGCACACTCTCCCTCCCTATATATATTCTCCTGAAAGAAAAAACAGACGGGGACACTCTGCTCAGCCAGGACCTGTGGGACATGGAACGGGGCTTCTCCTTCTGTCTGCTTTAAAATGTGACAAATTCCATACTTCAAGCATCATGCGTCTTTTCCGAAAAGCTTGAAAAAACGCACGGTGCTTGGAATGCAACTTTCTGGGTGCTTTCTCAAAAATATTATTTTAAAGCAATAGAATTTATTCCAATGACCTTCCTGGGCAAATATTTTTCTTGCAAATGGAATGTTTTTTTAAAGAACAGGGGAAAAAAAAGGTCTCTCAGACAGCGTCTATGCAGATGCCCAGGGAAATGCAAAAGCACATTTATGCCTCCCCAAAGCTGCTGTGGTGAAGCATACTGTCTTTAATATGGAGATAATATATTACTACAATGACTAGTATGCATTGGCAGAATCCAGATCCAATGCATACTCATCAATTATCCCAATTTGGAAGGGAAAGCCCCAATTAATCCTCCACTGTCCCACCTTTTAGATGCTTTCATAATGTCCCAGTTTCTTTCTCCTAGTTCCGCTTTCATCCTCAGCTTACTTGCAAACTGAGTTTGGACTCAATTAACCCAGGAACCAGACAGACACAATCTTGCCCTTCCTAGGAGGCTCAGGCAAAAGCAAACTGCTGCAAACTCTCATCACTTGTGTGCAGGGGCGGCTCAACCCATTACGCAAAGTAAGCATTCGCAGTATGTTACACCAGCTCCACTGGCTGCCAATTAGCTTCCGAGCACAATTCAAAGTGCTGGTGTTAACCTATAAAGCCCTAAACGACTCCGGCCCTGTTTACCTCTCCGAACATATTCTCCCCTACGTACCATCAAGATTACTAAGATCGTCTGGAGAGGCCCTGCTCTCGGTCCCACCGGCCTCACAAGCGCGCCTGGTGGGGACGAGGGACAGGGCCTTCTCGGTGGTGGCCCCGCGACTCTGGAACTCTCTCCCACTGGAGGTCAGAACCGCCCCGTCTATCCTGACATTCAGGAAACGGGTGAAGACGTGGTTGTGGAGACAGGCTTTCGATGAATGAGACAGCACCCTAGGATTGTGGATGGAAGATGACGTATACTTGTTTTTAATATGACGACTGACCACCGTAGTTTTAAATATAGTTGTTATTTTAAATGTGTTATTGTAATTATGAACTATGATATTTTACTGATTGTATGTTTTTATGGTTGTAAACCGGGCTGAGTCCCTCTAAGAGGTGAGAAGCTCGGTATAGAAAACTTTGAAAATAAAGAAATAAATAATAATAAATTTTGCCCAGGGACGCTCTTGAGGCACTCTTAGGGGAAAATACACCTTGACATATGCGAGTTGTAGTTACTGGGATGTATAAAGGTAAAGGTAGTCCCCTGACATTAAGTCCAGTCACGTCTGACTCTGGGGTGTTGTGCTCATCTCCATTTCTAAGCCGAAGAGCCAGCGTTGTCTGTAGACACCTCCAAGGTCATGTGGCCGGAATGACTGCATGGAGCGCCGTTACCTTCCTGCCGAGCGGTACCTATTGATCTACTCACATTTGCATGTTTTCGAACTGCTAGGTTGGCAGAAGCTAGGGCTGACAGCGGAAGCTCACGCCGCTCCCCGGAATCGAACCTGCGACCTTTCGATCAACAAGCTCAGCAGCTCAGTGCTTTAACGCACTGCGCCACCGGGGGCTCCATACTGGGATGTATAGTTCACCTAAAATCAAAGAGCATTCTGAACTCCACCAATGATGGAATTGAACCAAATATGGCACACAGAACTCCCATTATGAACAGAAAATATATATCAATGATTGGTGGGGGGAGGGGGTGCCAAAATACTGATTGCTTACAGTTGAAAATTACCTAGGGCCGCCTCTGCTTGTGTGTGTTCTTCAATAACTTTTGCCATCTTGGCCAAACTTGATATTGTTCGACCACGTGTTTCCTGGATTCCATCTGTGAAATCTTGGATGGTATGAAGCTATGGCATTTCAAGGAATGAGTCACACGCAGGTGTTTGTGTTTTCTTATGCAAAATTCAGGCAATTGTACATTTCGTTTGGATTTTGTTCTGGAAATGTAAACTACAGCAGATCAGGAGGTTACTTTCCTTGGGGCGTTACCAAAGATTTCAGATCTGCTTCCAGCTTGAGGTTTCTGTGCCATTGATGCTGGCGCTTTGCTGGTGGCAGAAGGATGCCTGTTCTGGAACAGCTGTTCCCGGAGTTCCAATTTTATTTGCTTTGAATTAAATGTTGGTTTGCAATCCCAGGCTTGGGATTTTGCAGCGGGGTGGCTTCTTGTTATAGTTTGCAATCATAGCGCAAGCCACCAGTCTATTATAGTTGGGATCCCTGGTCCCGCCCCTCTCTGGGTGTTTTGGAGGGAAGGGGCCATTTTTCAGTTAGTCTCAGCAAAGGAAGTCTATGCAGAGGATGTATACAGATGTCCTCCTGTACAAAGGCTTCGTCCCTTAAGACTTTCCGGGGGAGAACAGTCTTGAGAGCCTCTAAAGATTCCCAAAGGTTCCGGGGAAACAGCCTTACAGCCCTGAGGAATTCCGGAGGGAATAACAGCTCTAACCATCAAAGCAGCTAAGTGATTACAAGCCTTTTGATAGGTTCGCTCGGCGTTGAGACGTAGTTCAGCCCGGTAGTGAATCCACATCAATAAGGTTTAGGTTCACAGCAGCCTGGGAGGAGCTAGAAAGGGAATTTTTCCTTTAAACAAGGATTTTGAAGATAGTGCCTGTTCCCTGTGAACAAGATTGCAAGAGCCAAGAGATTGTCAAGAACGTTTTACAATTCCTGTTTGTTCATCAATAAAAGACTGTTATATTTAAGCTCAAGCCTCATAAAGACTGTTTAATAAGGGAAATTTCTCTAAAGGCTTCTTTTCGGGCCCCCTGGCTTCCCGTTGGATCCTCTCTTAAAGGCACTTCATTTCAGGTCCAGCGGCGACAGAACAATGCCAATATCCTCCTTCAGGATATTCCCATCCAGAGGCAGGAGGATGGGAATATCATGAATTTCTATCAGTTTGATTCTTAGTCTTGTAACAAAAACCTCAGTAAAGGTCTTCTCTGCATTTCGTGATAGAGTTTCTGCCCAATGTCAATTATTATCTAACAGGCAAGGGATCTTAGAAACATCTTCCACTGTCAACAACACACCAAAAAGGTCTCTGCCAAAGAGAGATATTGGATAAGGAGGTGATGGCAAAGGAGGAGGAGGAGGAGAAAATAATGAATACTTTCTTATATTTCATGCTTATGTCAAAGAAGGTAGATAGACCATAACTGGAAAGCAACTCATACCAGATACAAAATATTGTTTGCATGGTCAAAGGTGGACACGTACTTGTGTTGACTATGATGATAAGATTAGATATTTTTGTATCTGATATGGTACAAAATCTGACTGATATTGCTGCTGGAGAGCAAAGTGGGATATGGAGGCAGAGAGGGAAGAAAAGAAGGAGGATGAGAAGTATAAGTTATTGAGCAGAAGGAGGAGGAAGAAGGAGAATGGGAGAAGAAGGGGGAGAAGAGAAAGAGGAGGAAGAAGAAGAATGGGAAGAGGAGGAGAAGGAGAAGAGGAAGATCCTTTTATCCACAGGACTGCATTCTGTGCTTTCGGTTCCCAACAATCTCTCCTACTGGAAGTATTTATGGGTTTCTCTCAATCCTCCAGTTTGAATCTGTGGTATGGTAGGGCTGGAAGACATCCAGAAGTTGTATAACGTCTTTTGAGGAAGTGAAAAGCAAAGAGAGGAAAGTTGGGAATGGATTGGTTCCCTTGTCCTCCACAAAGTAGCATGTTGAGATATGGAGGCTTCCTGTTTAGAGGAAGCGAAAAAATAGTTTGTGTTACTATTCAGTTCCATATATCTGTAGAATGACCTTGAACATATCTTTTGCAAATAAGGAACCATAGCAGCATATTATTGTATCCCAGAGCAGGAAGACCTCTGTCCTTGAACATTGCACCAGTATAGTAAAATCAGCAAGCAGTTTATTGAAGGATATATGAAAGCAAAGCAATAAAAATGCTAAAAACAGTATAGTCCAAAACGGAATTTTCCAGAGGTAAGAAATAATCCATGAACTATTTCAAAACACAAGATCCAAGGATGCAAAATCCAAAAGAGCAAGACAGCATTGAGGTCCAATACCCAGAACAGGAGCCTGGCAAAACTTGAAACATGAAGCTAGAAATCCACTTGGAAACAAGACAGTCATGAAAATTCAACATTGACCAAACTGAGCTAAAATCTTTTCCCCGTCTCATATAAAGCCTTTCCTGTCTCATGAAACAAAAGGAAAACATTCTGTTTGCCTTTACAACCAGATAAGGATTTCATATCTCTCTTTTCTTGTAGATAGGTTGACCTTTGATGAGCTTGAGAACTTTCCCTTAATTTACAAAAGTCTTATCTTCTATCTTCAATCTCATGAACTTCTGCACCTGACAAATCATTCCCAGAAGACAGTTTCTCAGAGAAAGGCTGCCGTGGACCCCTTTCAGGAATTTGACCTTTAGAATCTACAGGAGAAGCACTCTCTTCATGAGAAACCTGGGGCCTCTCAGCAAGGCCAGAACTAGGCCTTTAATAAGGCCAGGACTTGACCATTCAGGCCCAGGAAAACCATCATCCCCATTGACATCGGACTACAACACATATTGTTGACAGCAAGGATCTGGAGTTGGCAGTCCAGATTGGAATATTAGATGCTGGAAGATATTCTTAAGCTTAAACGTAAGATGAGACCACAGCTGCAATATATGACAACTGCTGCAAGAATTCCATGTGCCCAAAGATAGAAGGAATCAGTTATCCAAACACAAGAAGAATGGTTGATGAAGATCTGTGAAAGAGCTGAGACAGACAAACTGACTATGTTGTTAAAGGACTAATTTTTGACTAGGGGGGCATCTACATTATTGAATGAATGCAGTTTGACACACTTTTAACTGCCATGGCTCAATGCTATGGAATCCTGGCATTACTTACTTACTTAGGCGATCCCTCGTTGGACGAGTAAGATGGTCTTCCATTATGGGTTTCCTTGTGGATTCGTAGGTGGCTGTGGAGCCCTATTCTTGACCTGCATCTTCTCCCACAGTGAAGGCATTGGTTTCCAGGTAGAAGGCGGTCCTGGTCGGGGTTGGCTTGATGCGCCTTCCTCCTGGCACGTTTCTCTCTTTCACCCTCCACTCGTGCCTCCTCGAAATCTGTAGCACTGCTGGTCACAGCTGACCTCCAGCTGGAGCGCTCAAGGGCCATGGCTTTCCAGTTCTCAGTGTCTATGCCAAAGATTTTAAGGTTGGCTTTGAGGCCATCTTTGAATCTCTTTTCCTGTCCACCAACGTTCCGTTTTCCGTTCTTAAGTTCAGAGTTGAGCAACTGCTTTGGGAGATGGTGGTCAGGCATCCGGACAACATGGCCGGCCCAGCGGAGTTGATGGCAGAGGACCATCGCTTCAATGCTGGTGGTCTTTGCTTCTTCCAGCAAGCTGACGTTTGTCTGCCTGCCTTCCCAAGAGATTTGAAGGATTTTCCGGAGGCAGCGCTGATGGAATCGTTCCAGGAGTTGCATGGGACGTCTGTAGACAGTCCACGTCTCACAGGCATATAGCAGGGTTGGGAGGACAATAGCTTTATAGACAAGCACCTTGGTATCCCTACGGATGTCCCGGTCCTCAAACACTCTCTGCTTCATTCGGGAAAATGCTGCACTCGCAGAGCTCAGGCGGTGTTGTATTTCGGTGTCGATGTTGACTTTTGTGGAGAGGTGGCTGTCAAGGTAGCGAAAATGGTCAACATTTTCTAATGTTACACCATTGAGCTGTATCTCTGGCATTGGGGAGGGGATGGCTGGTGACTGCTGGAATAGTCACCAGCCATCCCCTCTGGCATATGTAGTTTGGGGAGGCACCAGCACTCTTGGGCAAAGAAGGCTAAATACATTGTTAAGATACAACTCCCTGGATTACATAACATTACATCATGGCAGTTAAGTGGTACCAAACTGCATTACTTATCCAGTATAGATGCACCCTAGCTTTAGGGAAAATTGGAACCTATCCATCACTTTTTCACAACAACGATGGGAACATTTGTCAGCTACAGGATTAATGTATTAGTAGAGTGTTGCCTAAAGCCAAAGTGTCATCACATTATCCTTTCAAGGGAACAGAATAATAAAGGACAACAGCCAGCAGGAAGTGGGAAGTTTGTAGCGTGTGAGCTTTGTTTTTAATTATTGCTTATTTGTAGTTCAGCTTTAGCAGACAGGATTTAGTTGAGCAGTTTGGGTAGTTTTAAATGTCTAGATCAGCGATTGGGACCCCTAGGGAGGTCGCGAGGGGGTTTCAGAGGGGAAAACATCTATTTCTGGTGTTCTTAGGAACCCCTTTGGCAGAGAAGGCAGAAGATCTCTTCATCTGTCCTTCTCTTCTTTTTTGGAAACAGATGGCGAATCCTTCCACCAAAAGCCTCCCTCCGCTGTGATTGGCCAGCTTCTCAGCCAAGAGGAGGGCTCTTTCTGAAACTAAGTGGGGAGGGGAGAGCAGGCGTGTTCGTGGTGCGCATGTGCAGGAGAGCGAGAGCATGTGAGGTTGAAGGGAAGCTCACGCCAGTGAGTCCCTTCAAGGTATGGGGGTTCTGTGTGGGAAGTTTGGCCCAATTCTATCGTTAGTGGGGTTCAGAATGCTCTTTGATTGTAGGTGAATTATAAATCCCTGCAACTACAACTCCCAAATGTCAAGGTCTCAATCCCACCTGCATCACAGGCGCGATTGGTGGGGACGAGAGAGAGGGCCTTTTCGGTGGTGGTCCCTCGACTCTGGAACTCACTCCCTAAGGACATCAGGCAGGCCCCAACCCTGGCAGTCTTCAGGAGGAGCTTGAAGACGTGGTTGTTCCAGTGTGCCTTCCCGGAATAATGATCCCATAGCACAGGGGTCCACAAACTTTTTAAATAGAGGGCCAGGTCACAGTTCCTCAAACTGTTAGAGGGCCGGATTATAATTTGAAAAATGCATGAATGAATTCCTATGCACACTGCACATATATTATTTGTAGTGCAAAAAAACACTTAAAAACAATACAACAATTAAAATGATGAACAATTTTAACAAATATAAACTTATTAGTATTTCAATGGGAAGCGTGGACCTGCTTTTGGCTGATGTGATAGGATTGTTATTGTGTGCTTTCAAGTTGTTTCAGACTTAGGTTGACCCTGAGCGAGGGACAGGTAAATGACCTTGGAGGGCCATATCTGGCCCCCGGTCCTTAGTTTGAGGACCTTGCCATAGCACTTTGTCCCTCTAAAGCACTTTACATTTTTAGGTCTGCTCGTATGTCTTTCCACAAACGCCACTATCACCTTCTCGTCCATGTTTCAGCACTATTTCCAATTTTAATTTTACATTTGGCCTTCCCACAGTTTTAATTGTATGTTGTCTTATTGATAATGTTATATGTTTATTGTCTATGTTTTTATTTTAATTGCTCGTATTGTTGTGATTATTGCTTGTATTGTTGTGTTTGGGCTCGGCCTCATGTAAGCCGCACCGAGTCCCTTGGGGAGATGGTAGCGGGGTACAAATAAAGTGTTGTTGTTATTATTATTATTATTAAGTCTATTTTCCCCAAACTCCACCAGTGTTCACATTTAGGCATATTGAGTATTCGTGCCAAGTTTGATCCAGACCTATCATTGTTTGAGTCCACAGTGTTCTCTGGATGTAGGTGAACTACAAATCCAAAATTCAAGTCAATGCCCACCAAACACACCCAGTATTTTCTGTTGGTCATGAGAGTTCTGTGTGCCAAGTTTGGTTCAATTCCATCGTTGGCAGAGTTCAGAATGCCCTTTGATTGTAGGTGAACTATAAATCCCAGCAACCACAACTCCCAAATGACAAAAGCAATCCTCCCCCTAACCGTACCAATAATCAAACTTGGGCGTATCGGTTATTTGTGTCAAATTTGGTCCAGTGAATGAAAATACATCCTGTATATCAGATATTTACATTACAATTCATAACAGTCGCACAATTACAGTTATGAATTAGCAACGAAAATAATTTTATGTTTGGGGGGTCAGCACAACAGGAAGAACTGTATTAAGGGGTCATGGCATTAGGAAGGTTGAGAAACACTGGTCTAGAAAGCTCCGTTGTGTGCTTTATTTTTCATTTTCCTAGAAGAAAAACAATGAAAAATGAGAAGAGACAACTGTGGATAATTCTCTAGGCTGAGTCCCAGTTTGCAATTCATGGGGCCTTCTAGATTCCCAGTTCAGACATTGACTGAAGCCAGGCTTGGCAGAAAAGTACAGTAAACGCAGGCTACTGTAAGTACAAATAAGTCCAAAGCTCACCAAAACCCTTTAGCGTGCAAACCCATTTCAATACTAATAGCCTTCCCTGCCTCACGTTTCTCTCAAAATGACTTTAAAGGCATTTTGATTATGCAAAAGAATTTTCCATGTCTTGCAGATCTTATATAGGAACTCCAGGAACAGAAGGCGGTTAATATCCCAGCCCACAAACTAACAGGAGTTTCCATGTGGCACTTGTTTTCAACATGGTTTTGCTATTGCTGCTTCAGGAGTGCCAAGAACAGGGGGCTATCTGCCATGTAATGTAGTAGAAGGTCGTAACAGAGGAATATTTACTAGGTTCCAAACTTTCCGAGTGTTGAGAAGGCAGTACTTTGTAAACGAAAAAGGCAAGGTTGATCCAAAACCTCTTTTTTAAAAAGGAGGCAGAGAGTTATACTTTTGGAGCAGCATCTTTGAGGGATCAGATCAACAAGCCTTCTTCCTTATGTTTACTTATACGCACTCTCAAGATGCAAGGGTGCATCTACATCAATGGTTCTCAACCTTCTTAATGCCACAACCCCTTAATAGAGTTCCTTATGTTGTGGTGACTCCCAACCATAACATTATTTTCGTTGCTACTTCATAACTGTCATTTTGCTACTGTTATGAATTGTAATGTAAATATCAGATATGCAAAATGCATTTTCATTCACTAGACAAAATGTGACATAAACACCTGATATGCCCAAATTTGAATACTGATGGGGTTGGTGGGGGGATTCATATTGGCATTTGGGAGTTGTAGTTGCTGGTATTGATAGTAACATCTACAAACAATGAGCATTCTGAATAACACCAATGATGGAATTGAACCAATCTTGGCACACAGAACTCCCATGACCAATAGAAAATACGGGAAGGGTTTGGTGGGCATTGACCTTGAGTTTTGGAGTTGTAGTTCATCTACAACCAGAGAGCACTGTGGACTCAAACAATGATTGCTCTGGACCAAACTTGGCATAAATAATATGCCCAAATGCAAACACTGGTTGTTCTGTCGTGCGCTGGGCCTGTAACAGCTGTACTTTTCTATAGGACATATACTTTAAGCCCAGCGGGAAGCCAGGGTGCCTTAAAGAGAGGTTCTCAGGGATTTTTCTGAAGTAATGGTCTTTAGAGTCTTTAACGATACAACAAAGTCTTTATTATGGAGCAAACAACAAATCTTCAATGGTTCAAACAACACTTCAAGGCTTTCTTAGTCTAGTCCTCAATGGACTGGTGCCTGACTTTAATTAACGGTACTTTCTCTGTAGGAAAAAAAACCCTATTTAACCTTTCCCAGGCTAGGTTCTTGTGGGTTTTTTCTGGCTATAGAGCCATGTTCTAGAGGCATTTCTCCTGACGTGGAATAATAGCACTATAACATTATTATTAGTAGTAGTAGTTGTAGTTGTTGTTCATGCATTTAGTCGTTTCCGACTCTTCGTGACCTCATGGACCAGTCCACACCAGAGCTCCCTGTTGGCCATCATCATCCCCAGCTCCTTTAAGGTCAATCCAGTCACTTCAAGGATCCCATAATAATAATAATAATAATAATAATAATAATAATAATAATACTCGGTGTGGCTTACATGAGGCCGAGCCCACAATACATCAATACATGCAATAACAACCACAATACAAAGCAAAATACAAATACTAAAACAAAGCAATTAAAAATTAAAAATAAAACTCATACATAAATAGCAGAAACATTGGACAGTAACACAAAACACATTTAAAATCTATGGCTGGGCCAAATGTAATTAAACTTAAAAAATAATGCTGGGCATGAACAAGATAGAGGAGGTAGGGCGTTGGTGGAAACGTACAAGCAATCCTAAATCAGTATAAAGTGCTTTTAGAGGACATAATGCTAAGGGTTCATTATTCTGGGAAGGCACACTGGAGCAACCACGTTTTCAAGCTCCTCCTAAAAACTGCCAAAGTTGGAGCATGCCTGATGTCCTTAGGAAGTGAGTTCCAGAGACGAGGGGCCACCACCGAGAAGGCCCTCTCTCCATCTTGCACTTGGTTAGCCCCTCTTCCTTTTTCCTTCCATTTTCCCCACCATAATTGTCTTCTCCAAGCTTTCCTTTCTTCTCATGTTGTTGTTGTTGTTGTTATTATTATTATTATGTTATTATTATTATGTTATTATTATTATTATTATTATTCTCATGATGTTATGATTATTCTTATTTATATAATATTTTTATGTTTTAATTGTATTTATGACATTGTAAGCATTGAATTTTGCCCTGTTAACCACCTTGAGTTGCCTACGGGCTGAGAAAGGCGGTATACGAATACAGTAAATAGATAATAAATAAATAAATTGTGTGAATGGGCCCAAAATAATACATTTTCCAAGGAAGACTGAAAACATTCTACCTTAACCTTAGGAATGAATCATTGCACTATACAACTGCAACAAGATTAAATAATGACACTGCCCTTACAAATGAAAAGTAAAGTATCCTAATGCAGCTTTTCATTATATTCAGTTGTACTGAAGTATACTTTTTTTTAAAAAAAAGGTTGAAAAAGGCACATGCTTATATTCTTAGCCAGTCTCTAATAGTTTGGGTGTTCTTCCTCATACATAACGTGTGCCATCTTGACCACCCTTTCATGTTGTCTGGCCAAATAATTTTTATTTATTTATTTATTTAAAAGTTTGGTATACCGCCGTTCTCACCTCTCTTGAGGGACTCAGACCGGTTTCCAACCATAATATCACATACAATCAATAAAACATCATAATACATATTACAGTAAAATATTAAAACAGCAATTACAATCAATAACTATAATGGTCAGTTGTCGCACTAAAATCATTGCTCATCATCCTCCATCCATATCTCAGTGTGTTGGCTCACTCGTCGAATGCCTGTCTCCATAACCAAGTCTTCACCTGTTTCCTAAATGTCAGGATAGACAGGGCAGTTCTGATCTCCAGTGGGAGAGAGTTCCAGAGTCGAGGGGCCACCACTGAGAAGGCCCTGACCCTTGTCCCCACCAGCCGTGCTTGCGAGGCCGGTGAGACCGAGAGCAGGGCCTTTCCAGACGATCTTAATAATCTTGATGGTTCATAGGGGAGAATACGTTCGGAGAGGTAAACAGGGCCGGAGTCGTTTAGGGCTTTATAGGTTAACACCAGCACTTTGAATTGTGCTCGGAAGCTAATTGGCAGCCAGTGGAGCTGGTGTAACAGCGGAGTGGTGTGCTCCCTGTACCCAGCACCCGTTAGTAGTCCGGCTGCCGAGCGTTGGACTAGCTGCAGCTTCCGGGCAGTCTTCAGAGGCAACCCCACGTAGAGAGCGTTGCAGTAGTCTAAACGGGATGTAACCAAAGTGTGGACCACCATGGCCAAGTCAGACTTCCCAAGGTATGGGCGCAGCTGGCGCACAAGTCTTAATAAGTCTTAAGTTTTCATCTGTGAAAGGCTGGAAGGTATGTACAGTATATTCTGGCGTATAAGACTACTTTTTAACCCAAGAAAATCTTCTCAAAACTCAGGGGTCATCTTATACGCGGGTGTAGTCTTATGCATGGGAGTCGTCTTAACTCTATATTTTAACTGGAAAAATTGGGGGTCGTCTTATACGCCCAGTCGTCTTATATGCCGGAATATACGGAAATCATATTTAAATTTTTGTAGGTTTTAGTAATCAGAATCCTTAGTATTAAACTCCTGTTTAACTTTGTGAGCTTCTTTGAATCCCAGGACTAGGAAAAGGGTTAGGGTTAGGTCTAGAAAAGAGTGCATATAACTAATTAATTGATAACCAATCTCTATATATCTTAATAATAAAAATCATTGTTTGTATATAATAAAAGTCAGTGTTTGTATGTATGTATGTATGCATGTGGCAGCTTTCTGACTGGCTCCCACTTCCACAGGCCACTGCAACCCTCACAAATGAGGGCATATTGAGTATTTGTGCCAAGACTGGTCCAGATCCAGCATTGTTTGAGTCCACAGTGCTCTCTGGATGTAGGTGAACTACAACTCCAAAACTCAACTCCCATGACCTTCCATTATTTTCTGTTGGTCATGGGAGTTCTGTGTGCCAAGTTTGGTTCAATTCCATCATTGGTGGAGTTCAGAATTCTCTTTTATTGTTGGTGAACTATAAATCCCAGCAATGACAACTCCCAAATGACAAAATCCATCCCCCCACCAACCCCACCAGTAGTCACGTTTGGGCGTATTGGGTATCTTTTGCCAAATTTGGTCCAGTGAATGAAAATACATCCTGTATATCGGATATTTACATTACAATTCATAACAGAAGCAAAATTACATTAACAAAGTAGCAACGAAAATTTTATGGTTAGGGGTCACCACAAAATGAGGAGCTGTATTAAGGGGTCGCGGCATTAGGAAGGTTGAGAACCACTGTAAAAGAGTCTCTTCTCTAAAGCATTCTGTTCCTAGAGAATTCTAAACTGCACTGTACTGCTTCTGATGGAAACACACTGAGTTCTAAAAATGGAGTCTGAGTCTGAACAATCCCAGATCTGGTCATGTGGTCTGCAGTCCCACCCATCTCAAAGAGTGTAAGGAAAACCGCATACCAATACACACATATATTTATTTATTTACTTTATTTGTATACCGCTGTTCTCAGCCCTTAGGCGACTCACAGCGGTTCACAACAAGAACAGTAGAAATTCCATGCTATCATAACACAGTATAAAAAACAATTAACATCATAACATATTATAGAAAGGTATACAATTAACAACAATATACAATTAACACCAATAACCATTCGCTAGCGTCTCATCACTAAAAACATGATCCTGATCCGTCATCCATTGTTCCATTCCTATGTTCATTACATTCATTGCACTAACTATTTGAACGCCTGCTCAAACAACCAGGTTTTCACTTTTTTGCGGAATACCATTAATGATGGAGCTAGTCTGATGTCTGTGGGAAGGGCGTTCCACAGCCGCGGGGCCACCACCGAGAAGGCCCTATCTCTCGTCCCCGCCAGCCGTGCCTGTGAGGCAGGCAGGTTCAAGAGCAGGGCCTCCCCGGAAGATCTCAAAGTCCTGGTGGGTTCATAGGCAGAGATGCAGTCGGATAGGTAGCTTGGGCCGGAACCATTTAGGGCTTTAAAGGCCAACGCCAGCACTTGGAATTGAGCCCGGTAGCAAATCGGTAGCCAGTGGAGTTGGCCCAGCAGGGGGGTTGTATGCTCCCTGCGCTCCGCTCCTGTTAGAATCATGGCTGCCAAGCGTTGGACTAGTTGAAGCTTCTGAGCCGTCTTCAAAGGCATTACAGTAAGAAATCTGAATTATATATATAAGCAATAAGTAGCATACGAGGCTTGTAGACGGTTGCTATTCCAACATTCACAGCATTTCCAGATTCTTCAGCCCACAGAGAATTGAATTCTACCTGAATATTCCTTTACCCAATCTCTTCCCAACCTGTGGAATGGCTGGGGTGGGGCAAAGAGCTTTTCTCTGCTGGAGCTAGGTGTGAATGTTTCAACTGACCACCTTCATTAGCATTTGAAGGCCTGGCTGAGCTAATGAAGGTGGTCAGTTGAAACATTCACACCTAGCTCCAGCAGAGAAAAGCTCTTTGCCCCACCCCAGCCATTCCACAGATATATAAACCCATTGTCCTAATTCCAACAGACCTCACTACCTCTGGGAATGCTTGCCATAGATGCAGGCGAAACGTCAGGAGAAATGCCTCTAGAACATGGCCCTATAGCCCGAAAAACCCCACAAGAACCTAGTGATTCCAGCCATGAAAGCCTTCGACAATACATTAAACATATATAAAACTTAACAATAGTCTGCAATGGGCAGCAGAGGGAAACATTTTCATCCAAAAGTTGGGCTTTTTCACAGTTGCCTAACATGGTGCTCTTGCAACCAGAGAATGGATAAGGAAGCGTAAGATATGAATCTGGACAAGCAAAAGCTCAGGCGCAAGATTGCCTCTGTCTCCGCGGATGAACTCCCCAAAGGATGGACGGACGCCAGATTTCTGACTGTGCATATTTTGTTCTGTTTTAGATCGAAAATAGTACAACCTGACCCCTTCTCCTTCTTCAAGACAAGAACAGTATTATGCACAGCTCCACTTAAGGCACGGCTCAACTGGAAGCATTTTGCAACTCCAAGATATTTGCCTCAAATGCACAAAGCACCCATAAAGGAGAAAGGATGGGTCTAGAACAAGCATAGACAAATTTTCGCCCTCTGGGTGTGTCGCACTACAACTCCCACAATTCCTAACAGCCTCAGGCCCTTTCCTTTTCCCCCTCAGCCACCTAAGCAGCTGAGGGGGGAAACAAGGGGGTCTGAGGATGTTAGGAATTGTGGGAGTTGTAGTCCAAAACACCCAGAGGGCGAAAATTTGCCCATGCCTGCTCTAAAACAGTGTTTCTCAACCTGGGGTTCAGGACCCCTGGGGGAGTTACGAGGGGGTTTCAGGGGGGTCGCCAAAGACCATCAGAAATAATAATAAAATAATAATAAAACTTTATTTATACCCTGCTACCATCTCCCCAAGGGATTCGGTGCGGCTTACATGAGGCCGAGCCCATAATACAACAATACAAGCGATAACAACAACAATACAAGCAATTAACATCAATAAACAAAAACAGTAAAACAATAGCATAAGCATTAACAGTAGGACAACACACTTTAAAATCTATGGGTAGGCCGAATATAATTAAAAATTTAAAAAATAATGCTGGACATGGGCGAAAAAGTGATGGGGCGTTTGTGGAAACATACAAGCAGACCTAAAACAATATAAAGTGCTTTGGAGGACAAAGTGCTGTATGGGATCATTATTCTGGGAAGGCACACTGGAACAACCACATCTTCAAGCTCCTCTTAAAGACTGCCAGAGTTGGGCCTGCCTGATGTCCTTAGGAAGTGAGTTCCAGAGTCAAGGGGCCACCACCGAAAAGGCCCTCTCTCTCGTCCCCACCAATCGCACTTGCGATACAGGTGGGAGTGTGAGCAGGGCCTCTCCAAATGATCGAAGAGATCACGTGGGTACATATACTGAGATGCGGTCATGCAGGTAGGTGGGTCCCAAACCGTTCAGGGCTTTGAAGGTGAGAACCTGCACCTTGAATTGGGTCCGGAAAATGAATGGCAGCCAGTGGAGCTCCTTAAACTGGAGGGTTGACCGCTCCCTGTAAGGAGCCCTAGTTAACATATATTTCTGATGGGCTTAGGAACACCTTTGACAGAGAAGGCCGAAGATCTCTCTGACTGTCCTTCACTTCCTTTTTGGAAACAGACAGTGAAACGTCCCACCAAAAGCCTTCCTTTGTTGTGGTTGGCCAGCCTCTCAACCAGCCTCTCAGCCAAGGGGAGGGTTGTTTCTAAAACTCCAAGCCGGGAGTGGAGAGCAGGCGTGCTCGGTGCATGGCAGCGTGGTGTGCATGTGCAGGTGAAGGAGAGCATGTGAGGTAGGAGGGAGGCTCGTGCCAGTGAGTCCCTTCAAAGCATGAGGTTCTGTGTGGCCCAATTCTATTGCTGGTGGGGTTCAGAATGCTCTTTGATTGTAGGTGAACTACAAATCTCAGCAACTACAACTCCCAAATGTCAAGGTCTATTTCCCCCAAAGTCCACCAGTGTTCACATTTGGGCATTTTGAGTATTCCTGCCAAGTTTGGTCCTGATCCATCATTGTTTGAGTCCACAGTGTTCTCTGGATGTAGGTGAACTACAACTCCAAAACTCAAGGTCAATGCCCACCAAACCCTTCCAGTATTTTCGGTTGGTCATGGGGGTTCTGTGTGCCAAGTCTGGTTCCATTTCATTGATGGATTTCAAAATGCTCTTTGATTGTAGGTGAACTATAAATCCCAGCAACTACAACTCCCAAATGTCAAAGTCTATTTTCCCCAAATTCCACCAGTGTTCACATTTGGGCATATTGAGTATTTGTGCCAAGTTTGGTCCAGATCCATCATTGTTTGAGTCCACAGTGCTCTCTGGATGTAGGTGAACTACAACTCCAAAACTCAAGGTCAATGCCCACCAAACCCTTCAAGTACTTTCTCTTGGTCATGGGAATTCTGTGTGTCGAGACTAATTCAATTCCATTGTTGGTGGATTTCAGAATGCTCTTTGATTGTAGGTTAACTATAAATCCCAGCAACTACAACTCCCAAATGATAAAATCAATCCGCCCCAACCCCACCAGTTTTCAAACTTGGGTGTATCGGGTATTTGTGCCAAATTTGGTCCAGTGAATGAAAATACATTCTACATATCAGATGTTTACATTCCAGTTGGTGGGGTTCAGAATGCTCTTTGATTGTAGGTGAACTCCAAATCCCAGCAACTACAACTCCCAAATGTCAAGGTCTATTTTCCCCAAACTCCACCAGTGTTCACATTTGGGTATATTGAGTATTTGTGCCAAGTTTGGTCCAGATCCAACATTGTTTGAGCCCACAGTGCTCTCTGGATATAGGTGAACTACAACTCCAAAACTCAAGGTCAATGCCCACCAAACTCCTCAAGTACTTTCTCTTGGTCATGGGAATTCTGTGTGTCAAGACTAGTTCAATTCCATTGTTGGTGGTTTTCAAAATGCTCTTTGAGTGTAGGTGAACTATAAATCCCAGCAACTGCAACTCCCAAATGATAAAATCAATCCGCCCCCAACCCCACCAGTTTTCAAACTTGGGTGTATCGGGTATTTGTGCCAAATTTGGTCCAGTGAATGAAAATACATTCTACATATCAGATGTTTACATTCCAATTGCTGGAGTTCAGAATGCTCTTTGATTGTAGGGGAACTATAAATCCCAGTAACTCCCAACCCCACCAGTATTCAAATTTGGGCGTATCGGGTATTTGTGCCAAATTTGTTCCAGTGAATGAAAATACATCCTGCATATCAGATATTTACATTACGATTGATAACAGTAGCAAAATTATAGTTGTGAAGTAGCAACAAAAATAATGTTATGGTTGCGGGGTCACCACAACATGAGGAACTGTATTAAGGGGTTGCGGCATTAGGAAGGATGAGAAACGCTGCTCTAGAGTGTCTTTCCATCGCAAGTAAACAATTAAAACAAACTGCAATTGAGGAAATCTTCAGGTTTGTTGAAGCTCCAGGTATATCTCACGTTAAGAATTAAAACATTGCTTTCAAACTGTGCCTATTCCTTATAGCATTTACGACGCAAACGGCACAGATAACAAAGGCGGTGAACCCGGAATCCAAGTGAACCGAGGCGTGCCGTTCAAAAATGTCTGTTATAAACATTCATTGTCATTGTACACCGCCGTCACAGAAGGCAGGGATCCAGGTTGCCAAATTATATCATATTTTTCAGGGGCGGAACTTGCTCCGCAAAAACCACAGCTCCATAGCACTCTGACAGGTTCATAAATCGACAGCCCAGGCGACACACATGTGGTATGCATGTATGCACACACGCACACACAGAGAAACACTTCTGAACTCACACAAAGCAGAGCTTTTTCAGTATCATTCCCTTCCATTTCCGTCACGCTTCACAAACTCCAAACCCCAAAAGAAATCAAACGGAAATTCAAAGTAGCAGAAGGCAACAGGAGTAGCAAAGAGTCCTCTCCTCAAAAACAGAAGAATTCCAGACACGAAACAATCAGGGCCAGGTAATCACCTCCCAACAAAGGATTCCCCCTGGCAGTAAGAAGCCAGAGCTTGAAACTGCTAGGCCATTAAATGCTAATCAAGGTGGCCAGTTGCAACATTCACATCTACCTCAAACAGATAAGAGTTGTCGAAGGCTTTCATGGCCGGAATCACTGGGTTGTTGTAGGTTTTTCGGGCTATACTCAGAGGTAGTGAGGTCTGTTGGAAGTAGGAAAATGGGTTTATATATCTGTGGAAAGACCAGGGTGGGACAAAGGACTTTTGTCTGCTGGAGCTAGGTGTGAATGTTTCAACTGACCACCTTGATTAGCATTTAATGGCTTGGAAATGCCTGGGGGAATCTTTCTTTGAGAGGTGATTTGATGTGCCTGATTGTTTACTCTCAGTATCATTCCCTTCAATTTCCGTCATGCTTTGCAAACTCCAAACCCCCCAAAAAATCAAACAGAAATTCAAAGTAGCAGAAGGCAACAGGAGTAGCAAACAGTCCGCTCCTCAAAAACAGAAGAATTCCAGACAAGAAACAATCCTTGCCAAGTAATCACCTCCCAACAAAGGATTCCCCCTGGCAGTAATCAGGCACATCAAATCACCTCTCAAAGAAAGATTTCCCCAAGCCATGAAATGCTAATCAAGGTGGTCATTTGAAACATTCACACCTAGCTCCAGCAGACAAAAGTCCTTTGTCCCACACTGGTCTTTCCACAGATATATAAACCCATTTTCCTACTTCCAACAGACCTCACTACCTCTGAGGATGCTTGCCATAGATGCAGGCGAAACGTCAGGAGAAATGCCTCTAGAACATGGCTCTATAGCCCGAAAAAACCCACAAGAACCTAGTTTGTTTCCCACCCTAGACATTCCACAGGTATATCAACCCCATTTTCTTAGTTTCCAGCAGACCTCACAACCTCTGAGGATGCCTGCCATAGATGCAGGCGGAACGTCAGGAGAAAATGCCTCTAGAACATGGCCATATAGCCCGAAAAACCTACAACCCAGATAAGAGTTATTTTTCCCACCCTAGACATTCCACAGGTATATAAACCCATTTTCTTAGTTTCCAGCAGACCTCACAACCTCTGAGGATGCCTGCCATAGATGCAGGCGAAACGTCAGGAGAAAATGCCTCTAGAACATGACCATATAGCCCGAAAAACCTACAACCCAGATAAGAGTTATTTTTCCCACCCTAGACATTCCACAGGTATATCAACCCCATTTTCTTAGTTTCCAGCAGACCTCACAACCTCTGAGGATGCCTGCCATAGATGCAGGCGAAACGTCAGGAGAAAATGCCTCTAGAACATGGCCATATAGCCCGAAAAACCTACAACCCAGATAAGAGTTCTTTTTCCCACCCTAGACATTCCACAGGTATATCAACCCCATTTTCTTAGTTTCCAGCAGACCTCACAACCTCTGAGGATGCCTGCCATAGATGCAGAAGTGTCAGGAGAGAATGCTTCTGGAACATGGCCATACAGCCCGGAAAACTCACAACAACCCAGTGATTCCAGCCATGAAAGTCCTAAAGAAGTCGAATGCCCCCAATAGCTTTTAAAAAATCCCCATAAGCCCACTTTGCAAACTCCTGTGCAGACCGGCTAGGCTTGCCGTTTAATTTTTTGGCAAGGCAATAGAATATCTGTTCCTCTCTTCCGCAGGATCACAGTTCACTTGTTGTGTTAACATTCAACACTAGCAAAACAGTACACGCAAGACAAGACTTTGGGGCATAATCCAGGGGGAAAATACTCCTAGACAAAGCCTACGGGAATCTATTTCTATGGAGTTTACACATGATGACTTTCCCTCTGGACGGTGCTTTTTGTTTTTCTGTGCCACTTGAGCGTGGATCCAAACATTCAACACTAGCAAAACAGTACAGGCAAGACAAGACTTTAGGGCATAATCCAGGGGGAAAATACTCCTAGACAATGCCTATGGGGATCTATCTATTTCTATGGAGTTTACACACAATGACCTTCCCTCTGGATGGTACTTTTTTATTTTTCTGTGCCACTCGAGTGTGGATCCAAAATGCATTTTTCTAAAAGCACTTGCAAATCTCTGGAATTTGCTGGTCTTATGATTTATTAAACATGTTGCTTACAGAAAAGCAGCTATACTCACAAACTCTAACCTTGTTTGTTGTGTGCTTTCTGGGCTGAATGTTTCAGAAGCATTCTCTCCTGACGTTTCACAGGCATCCTCAGAGGTTGTGAGGTCTGTTGGAAACTAGGCAACTGGGGTTTATATATCTGTGGGATGTCCAGGGTGGGAGAAAGAACTCTTGCCTGCTTGAGGCAGGTGTGAATGTTACAACTGTGGATCTCTCTGCCTCGGAGTGTGGTGGAGGCTCCTTCTTTGGAGGCATTTAAACAGAGGCTGGATGGCCATCTGTCAGGGGTGCTTTGAATGCATGTATGTGAGAGGAAGTCACAAGGAGGAGGGAGCAGATCAAGGGTCTGGAGAACAAGCCCTATGAGGAGCGGCTTAAGGAGCTGGGCATGTTTAGCCTGAAGAAGAGAAGGTCTGAGAGGAGATATGATAGCCATGTATAAATATGTGAGAGGAAGCCACAGGGAGGAGGGAGCAAGCTTGTTTTCTGCTTCCTTGGAGACTAGGACGCGAACAATGGCTTCAAACTACAAGAGAGGAGATTCCATCTGAACATGAGGAAGAACTTCCTGACTGTGAGAGCCGTTCAGCAGTGGAACTCTCTGCCCCGGAGTGTGGTGGAGGCTCCTTCTTTGGAAGCTTTTAAGCAGAGGCTGGATGGCTATCTGTCAGGGGTGATTTGAATGCAATATTCCTGCTTCTTGGCAGGGGGTTGGACTGGATGGCCCATGAGGTCTCTTCCAACTCTTTGATTCTATGATTCTATGAACTGATTCGTATTTAATAGCCTTGCAGCTTCAATGTCTGACTGCTTCCTGCCTGGGGGAAACCTTTGTTGGGAGGTGATTAGCTGGCCCTGATTGTTTCTTGTCTGGAATTCCCCAGTTTTTAAGTGTTGTTCTTTATTTACTGTTCTGATTTTTTTAGAGATTTTTTAAAAATACTGGTAGCCAGATTTTGTTCATTTTCATGGTTTCTTCCTTTCTGCTGAAATTGTTCACATGCTTGTGGATTTCAATGGCGTCTCTGTGTAGTCTGAGACAGAGTTATAAACCTCATTTTCCTAGTTTCCAACAGAGCTCACAACATCTGAGGATGCCTGCCATAGATGCAGGCAAAATGTCAGGAGAGAATGCTTCTGAAACGTTCCCATACAGCCCGGAAAACTCACAACAACCCAAATTATGTCTTAACAACTAAAATTAAATTTAAAACGTGCAGACATAAGACAAAACATCAAACATTGAACAGAAGCATCAATTTCCCAATTACTTGGAGGCAAATAGATTGATCATCGCTCAAGATATCTAATAAGCTGGTGGGGCGAACAGGGCACGGATACGGATGGTAGCTATTAATCAGAGGTATAATGGTAGTAGTATTACGAACTACTACTACTCCTTCTTGTAAGCCAGTGAGCAAAGGTATTTCTTCAGGTGTTTCTTGGGGGCAGGAAGGGGGGGGGCATCTTTAACTCCTTAGGAAGGGAGTTCCAGAGGTACAGGTAAGCTTTTCAAAAAAGGGTGACTTTTCTTTCTTAGACCTCAACAACCATATCTGGAATTTCTAAACTCCCCTTGGACTTTCAATGTTTACAGTCCTCTTTTTGGTGTGTGTGTGTGTGTTGTGTGTGTGTGTTTTTCTTTTTGGGGGGGGGGTGTCAATTGGATAATGCAGGGCAGCTACATCCACGCCAGGCTTGGAAACAAGAAGTGAACAGCACGTTTGTCAAAAGGGAGTTCCAAAATATATTCCAAATATGTTTCCCCCTTTAATTAATCCAAATTTTGAGTAGGAGGGGAGGAAGCGAGAAAAGGCAAGAGATATGTGCGAGGTATTGGATTTTGTTTACAAATTATATACAAAGTCTCCGAAAAGCCCTGTTCTGCATCACCGAGAATCAGAAGGACTTCTTTTTCTGATGTAACCAAATACAATTCTGTGACTACATTGAACAGCTGTACGCAAAGGGATATCATAGTACCTTTGACACTAATTGAGAGAAACAAGCTGGTAGCTATCGACTTCTGTCTTTCAAGTAAATTAAGTTTATGAAAGCTTATGCTTCCCAACTTCTTTCAAGAAGGCGAGACCCTATGAATGTTTAGGATCTTAATCTGTTCCATTCAAGTACTGATTCCTTTAGGCTTCCAACCGATTTCTCACCAGAAGACTCAACCTTACAAAAGCTTAGGTGCCAAACTGCTTTTTCTTAAACAGACTGAAGTCTTGGAAAGTTCGGGTTCCCAACCTATTTTTCTCAAACAGAATTACGCCTTCAAACCTATTTTTCAGAAGGAGACTAGAGCCTGCACAAGTTTTGGCTTCCAACTTCTGACTCTCAAGTCTACAGAAGCTTAGACTCACAACTTCTGTCTCTCAAATAGAAGTCTAGGAAATCTTCAATTCCCAACCTGTTTCTCTCAAGTAGATGTAATCTTCTGAAAGGTTAGGTTTCCAACCTCTTTCTCTCAGGTGGACTTAGGTATTGAAAAGCTTGAGCTTCCAGCTTCTTTCTTTTGGGTCTCCAAAAGTTGAAACTCTCAACTTCTCTCCAGTAGTCTAGAGAAGTTTGTGCACCCAACCTGTGTCTCTCAAGTAGACTTAACCCTGCGGAAAGCTCAGCTTCCCAACTGCTTCTCTCAAGTAGATGTAACACTTTGAAAGTTGAGGCTCCCAATGTATTTCTCTCAAGTACACTTAGGTCTAGGAAAGCTTAGGTTCCCAACGTATTTCTCTCAAGTAGACTTAGGTCTAGGAAAGCTTAGGTTCCCAACCTGTTCCTCTCAAGGAGATTGAAGTCTAGGGAAAACTGCTCCACCAAGCTCTTTCTCCCAAGGAGATTTGAACCATGGAAAGTGCAGGCTCCCAACTTCTTTCTCTGAAGTATACTGGAGTCTAAGAAAGCTAAGGTTCCCAGCCTGTTCCTCTCAAGTAGATTGAAGTCTAGGGAAGACTACTCCAACAAGCTCTTTCTCCCAAGGAGATTTGGAGTCCAAGAAAGCTTAGCTTCCCAACCTGTTCCTCTCAAGTAGACTGAAATCCAGGGAAGACTATTCTATAAATATCTTTCTCCCAAGAAGATTTGAGCCCATGGAAAGTGCAGACTCCCAACTTCTTTCTCCGAGGTAGACTGGAGTCTAAGAAAGCTTAACTTCCCAACCTGTTCCTCTCAAGAACATTGAAGTCTAGAGAAGACTACTTCACTAAGATCTTTCTCCCAAGGAGATTTGAGCCCATGGAAAATGCAGGCTCCCAACTTCTTTCTCCAAGGTAGACTGGAGTCCAAGAAAGCTTAGCTTCCCAACCTGTTCCTCTCAAGAACATTGAAGTCTAGAGAAGACTACACCACCAAGATCTTTCTCCCAAGGAGATTTGAGCCCATGGAAAGTGCAGGCTCCCAACTTCTTTCTCCAAGGTAGACTGGAGTCCAAGAAAGCTTAGCTTCCTAACCTGTTCCTCTCAAGTATACTGAAATCTAAGGGAGACTATTCTATCAATATCATTCTCCCAAGAAGATTTGAGCCCATGGAAAGTGCAGACTCCCAACTTCTTTCTCCAAGGTAGACTGGAGTCCAAGAAAGCTTAGCTTCCCAACCTGTCCCTCTCAAGTAGACTGAAGTCTACGGAAGACTACTCCACCAAGATCTTTCTCCCAAAGAGACCTGAGCCTATGGAAAGTGCAGATTCCCAACTTCTTTCTCTGAGGTAGACTGGAGTCTAAGAAAGCTTAAGTTCCCAACCTGTTCCTCTCAAGTAGACTGAAATCCAGGGAAGACTATTCTATCAATATCTTTCTCCCAAGAAGATTTGACCCCATGGAAAGTGCAGACTCCCAACTTCTTTCTCCAAGGTAGACTGGAGTCCAAGAAAGCTTAGCTTCCCAACCTGTTCCTCTCTAGACTGAAATCCAGGGAAGACTATTCTATCAATATCTTTCTCCCAAGAAGATTTGAGCCCATGGAAAGTGCAGACTCCCAACTTCTTTCTCCAAGGTAGACTGGAGTCCAAGAAAGCTTAGCTTCCCAACCTGTTCCTCTCAAGTAGACTGAAATCCAGGGAAGACTATTCTATCAATATCTTTCTCCCAAGAAGATTTGAGCCCATGAAAAGTGCAGACTCCCAACTTCTTTCTCTGAGGTAGACTGGAGTCTAAGAAAGCTTAAGTTCCCAACCTGTTCCTCTCAAGTAGACTGAAATCCAGGGAAGACTATTCTATCAATATCTTTCTCCCAAGAAGATTTGACCCCATGGAAAATGCAGACTCCCAACTTTTTTCTCTGAGGTAGACTGGAGTCCAAGAAAGCTTAGCTTCCCAACCTGTTCCTCTCAAGTAGACTGAAGTCTAGGGAAGACTACTCCACCAAGATCTTTCTCCCAAAGAGACCTGAGCCTATGGAAAGTGCAGACTCCCAACTTCTTTCTCTGAGGTAGACTGGAGTCTAAGAAAGCTTAAGTTCCCAACCTGTTCCTCTCAAGTAGACTGAAATCCAGGGAAGACTATTCTATCAATATCTTTCTCCCAAGAAGATTTGAGCCCATGGAAAGTGCAGACTCCCAACTTCTTTCTCCAAGGTAGACTGGAGTCCAAGAAAGCTTAGCTTCCCAACCTGTTCCTCTCTAGACTGAAATCCAGGGAAGACTATTCTATCAATATCTTTCTCCCAAGAAGATTTGAGCCCATGGAAAGTGCAGACTCCCAACTTCTTTCTCCAAGGTAGACTGGAGTCCAAGAAAGCTTAGCTTCCCAACCTGTTCCTCTCAAGTAGACTGAAATCCAGGGAAGACTATTCTATCAATATCTTTCTCCCAAGAAGATTTGAGCCCATGAAAAGTGCAGACTCCCAACTTCTTTCTCTGAGGTAGACTGGAGTCTAAGAAAGCTTAAGTTCCCAACCTGTTCCTCTCAAGTAGACTGAAATCCAGGGAAGACTATTCTATCAATAGCTTTCTCCCAAGAAGCTTTGAGCCCATGCAAAGTGCAGACTCCCAACTTCTTTCTCTGAGCTAGACTGGAGTCTAATAAAGCTTAGCTTCCCAACCTGTTCCTCTCAAGTAGGGAAGACTACTCCACCAAGATCTTTCTCCCAAGAAGATTTGAGCCCATTGAAAGTGCAGACTCCCAACTTCTTTCTCTGAGGTAGGCTGGAGTCTAAGAAAGCTTAAGTTCCCAACATGTTCCTCTCAAGTAGAAAGAATCCAAGGAGATGTTCAATGTGTTGTCAGAGGTGTTGCTGTGTAGAAACCCAACTCTAGGAGAGTGGAGGTTCTTTCAAGGAGAAGTTCATGGAAGGTAAGGCTCCTGTCTCTCAATTCACCTCAATGGTGTAACCTTTGCAGCCCCAAACCAAGGATCATCCTGGGAGAAGCAAAAAAAAAAGTTCTTACCTGTTTGGTGGGAGCCCAGCCTCTCCTGGCTTCCTGGGGCTGCAAAGGGACTACTCCATGAGACTCCCAAGGCGGCGACAGGGACTCAGGCAGCTCCCCGTCCGGTGGAGTTCCCAGAAGAAGCACCTTACAGAAGGGAAGGAGGCGAAGTGAGCAAAGAAGAGGAGGAGAGAAGGAAAGAAGGAAGGAAGAAAGGGGGGAAAAACCCGAACGGGCAGAGCCAGCCAGGCAAGGCTGCGACTGCGGGCGAGGAAGAGGGAGCCAGAAGCTTTTCACCAGCGGCTCCTTTTTGCCTCCCTTTGCCTTTCCCCCCCTCCTCCTCCTTCCTTCTCTCTTTCTCCTTTTTTTTCTCTTCCTTTTTGGATGGGAGAATTTAGCTGAGGAGGAGGAGGGCAGGCTTGGCTGGAGGAGGAAAAAAACACCTCTCACTCGCCCTCCTTTTTTGCTGAGCGGCTTCCAGCTTCTGAATTGTTTTTCCTTTAACCCAGACGCAGAAGGGAGCGTGTTATTTAAGCAATATGACATCTCTCTCTCTCTCTCTCTCTCTCTTTCTCTCTCTCTCTCTCTCTCATAAGGGAGGGAAGCAGCAGCAGCAAAAGGAGAAGCAGCAAAAGTAGAAGGAAAAGAAGATAATAATAATAATAATAATGATAATAATAATAATAATAATAATAATAATGTGATGTGGCGATAAAAAAAGCCAATGGGATTTTGGCCTGCATCAATAGGAGCATAGTGTCTAGATCTAGGGAAGTCATGCTACCCCTCTATTCCGCTTTGGTTAGACCACACCTGGAATATTGTGTCCAATTCTGGGCACCACAATTCAAGAGAGATATTGACAAGCTGGAATGTGTCCAGAGGAGGGCGACTAATGATCAAGGGTCTGGAGAACAAGCCCTATGAGGAGCGGCTTAAGGAGCTGGGCATGTTTAGCCTGAAGAAGAGAAGGCTGAGAGGAGATATGATAGCCATGTATAAATATGTGAGAGGAAGCCACAGGGAGGAGGGAGCAAGCAGGCCTGTAGCGAGGGGGTGGTTTTAGGGGTTCAAACCCCCCCCGAAATGTTTCAGATTTTTTAAAAAAACTGGTTTACTCATGAATTTTAACTGGTTAACCAAATCCCCATGCTAAGTCTATGAGATGCAAAAAATTAAGAGTCCCTCCAGAACTGCAAGCACTATCTCAAGCAAATATTGACAATTTATTCACACTGTCATTACTTGCAGCAGCCGATGTAGCGAAGCAACCAAGTTGGAGGGGGGGGGGGTGTGGGGGGGGAATGGGGGGTGTTTTTCAGGAGGGGTTGGGGGGGCTGAGTTTCGGGGGGGGCTGAGTCTGAGTGAAAGAGGGTCTAGCCTAGCAAACATTTTGTATCATTACCCCAATACCCCCATGCATATGGGATATATTGAGTATGGTGATCAGATCATGATATGAATAAACATAACAGTTTAAATAATGCACCAGTAAGGCCTTTTCGCGAACCACCATGAATTTGGGGGGGGTGAAGCCCCTCAAGCCCCCCCCCGGCTTTATACACACTGTCATTACTTGCAGCAATAGCCGATGTAGTGAAGCAACGAAGTTGTGTGTGTGTGGGGGGGGGGGGGGTTGAATGCTCTAATTAAGGAGGCCAGACTTGGTGGAAGTGGTTGACAGGGGGGGGACAGAATGGAACCCTAACCCTAACCCCCCCCCAAATTTTCAACCCTCCCCAAAATAATTTTCTGGCTACGGCCCTGGGAGCAAGCTTGTTTTCTGCTTCCTTGGAGACTAGGACGCGGAACAATGGCTTCAAACTACAAGAGGGGAGATTCCATCTGAACACGAGGAAGAACTTCCTGACTATTAGAGCCGTTCAGCAGTGGAAATCTCTGCCCCAGAGTGTGGTGGAGACTCCTTCTTTAGAAGCTTTTAAACAGAGGCTGGATGGCCATCTGTCAGGGGTGATTTGAATGCAATATTCCTGCTTCTTGGCAGGGGGTTGGACTGGATGGCCCATGAGGTCTCTTCCAACTCTTTGATTCTATGATTCTATGATTTATACCCCGCTACCATCTCCCATCTCCCATCTACCAACCCCATATCCCCATACCAAAAAAGGGAAATGCGAAAGGCTGCTCAAACTTCCGTACAGTGGCCTTTATTTCTCATGCCAGTAAGGTAATGCTCAAGATCCTGCAAGGAAGACTCCAGCAATACATGGAGCGAGAGTTGCCAGATGTTCAAGCTGGGTTTAGAAAAGGCAGAGGAACGAGAGACCAGATTGCCAATATCCGCTGGATAATGGAGAAAGGCAGGGAGTTTCAGAAAAACATCTACTTCTGCTTCATTGACTATTCTAAAGCCTTTGACTGTGTGGATCATAACAAATTGTGGCAAGTTCTTGGTGGGATGGGCGTACCAAGCCACCTTGTCTCTCTCCTGAGGAATCTGTACAAGGACCAAGTAGCACAGTGGTTCTCAACCTGGGGGTCGGGACCCCTGCGGGGGTCGCCAGTGAGTGTCAGAGGGGTCGCCAAAGTCCATCAGAAAACACAGTATTTTCTGTTGGTCATTGGGGGTTCTGTGTGGGAAGTTTGGTCCAATTTAATTGTTAGTGGGGTTCAGAATGCTCTTTGATTGTAGGTGAGCTATATATCCCAGCAACTACAACTCCCAAATGTCAAGATCTATTTTCCCGAAACTCCACCAGTGTTTACCTTTGGGCATATTGAGTATTTATGCCAAGTTTGGTCCAGATCTATCATGGCTTGAGTCCACAGTGGTCTCTGAATGTAGGTGAACTACAATTCCAAAACTCAAGGTCAATGCCACCAAACCCTTCCAGGATTTTCTGTTGGTCATTGGAATTCTGTGCGCCAAGTTTGGTTCAATTCTATCATTGGTGGAGTTCAGAATGCTCTTTGATTGTAAGTTAACTATAAATCCAGCAATCCCACCAGTATTCAAATTTGGACGTGTCAGGTATCTCTGCCAAATTTGGTTCATTGGATGAAAATGCATCATGCATATCAGATATTTCCATTATGATTCGTAACAGTAGCAAAACTACCGTTATGAAGTAGCAACCAAAATCATTTTATGGTTGGGGGTCACCACAACATGAGGAACTGTATTAAGGGGTCACGGCATTAGGAAGGTTGAGAACCATTGATCTACAATCTACCAACCCCATATCCCCATACCAAAAAAAGGGAAATGCGAAAGACTGCTCAAACTTCCGTACAGTGGCCCTTATTTCTCATGCCAGTAAGGTAATGCTCAAGATCCTGCAAGGAAGACTCCAGCAATACATGGAGCGAGAGTTGCCAGATGTTCAAGCTGGGTTTACAAAAGGCATAGGAACGAGAGACCATCATCATCATCATCATCATCATCATCATCATCATCACTTTATTTCTTAATTAGTCGCTCTCCACCAAAGTGCTCCGAGCGACTTACAATTTAAAATAGCTTATACACAATATAAAACATTCAACATAAAAACATTCAACATAAAAACATTCAACATAAAAACATTCAGCAGTGACTATGGCAAAATTTGATCTGATTACTTAAATGCACAACCAAACAGCCAAGTCTTGAGCGCCTTTACAAAAGGTCGCAACTCCAACATTGCTCTAATATACGGAGGCAATGAGTTCCACAGAATTGGAGCATAGATCGAAAAAGCTCTACGCCTTGTAGCTTCCAAATGTGCCTCCCTAGGACCCGGTATGTATAGGAGATTTTCCTGGGTGGATCGAGGTGACCACTGATGGGGAAAAGGAATGAGGCGGTCCCTAAGATATAAAGGTCTTTGGCCATTTTGGGCCCTAAATGTCAGGATCAGTAAGAGATCCGATGTTCTATTGGTAGCCAATGCAGTTGCTGCAGAATTGGTGTAATATGGGATCTTATAGATGTTCCCGCTAGCAGCCTGGCCGCCGCATTTTGGACCATCCGAATCTTCTGGGTCGTTGACTTCGGAAGGCCAGCATATAAGGCATTGCAATAGTCCAACCTAGTGGTGACTGTTGCATGGATTACTGTTGCCAATGCTTCTACCGAAAGGTAGGATGCCAATTTCCTTGCCTGGCGAAGATGAAAAAGGCCTGCTTACTTATGGCAGTGATCTGGGCCTCCATCGTCAGCGATGAATCCAACACAACCCCAAGGCTTTTAACAGTGGCAGACGGAACCAGAGCTTCCCCATCGAAATCAGGCAGAGACTGGGTTAATTCTGGCGGCTGGCCGGGCCAGAGTATCTCAGTTTTTGCAGGATTGACTTTTAGTCTGCTTGCTCATAGCCAACTCATCACTGCTTCCAAACACAGCTTAAAGTTCTCAGGAATCACGGTTGTCCCAGGTTCGAGATGCAAGAGTAGCTGGGTATCATCTGCATACTGGTAGCACTCTATGCCAAAGCTCTGCACCAGTCCAGCGGAGCTGACCAGACCAGATTGCCAATATCCGCTGGATAATGGAGAAAGGCAGGGAGTTTCAGAAAAACATCTACTTCTGCTTCATTGACTATTCTAAAGCCTTTGACTGTGTGGATCATAATAAATTGTGGCAAGTTCTTGGTGGGATGGGCATACCAAGCCACTTTGTCTCTCTCCTGAGGAATCTGTACAAGGACCAAGTAGCAACAGTCAGAACTGACCACGGAACAACAGACTGGTTCAAGATTGGGAAAGGCGTACGGCAAGGCTGCATACTCTCACCCAACCTTTTTAACTTGTATGCAGAACACATCATGCGATGTGCGGGGCTTGATGAATGCAAAGCTGGGGTGAAAATTGCTGGAAGAAACATTAACAACCTCAGATATGCAGATGACACCACTCTGATGGCCGAAAGCGAGGAGGAGCTGAGGAGCCTTCTAATCAAGGTGAAAGAAGAAAGCGCAAAAGCCGGGTTGCAGCTAAACATAAAAAAAAACAAGATTATGGCAACAAGAATGATTGACAACTGGAAATAGAGGGAGAAAATGTGGAGGCCGTGACAGACTTTGTATTTCTAGGTGCAAAGATTACTGCAGACACAGACTGCAGCCAGGAAATCAGGAGACACTTACTTCTTGGGAGGAGAGCAATGTCCAATCTCGATAAAATAGTAAAGAGTAGAGACATCACACTGGCAACAAAGATCCGCATAGTAAAAGCAATGGTATTCCCTGTAGTAACCTACGGATGTGAGAGCTGGACCTTAGGGAAGGCTGAGCGAAGGAAGATAGATGCTTTTGAACTGTGGTGTTGGAGGAAAGTTCTGAGAGTGCCTTGGACTGCGAGAAGATCCAACCAGTCCATCCTCCAGGAAATAAAGCCCGACTGCTCATTAGAGGGAAGGATACTAGAGACAAAGTTGAAGTACTTTGGCCACATCATGAGGAGACAGCAAAGCCTAGAGAAGACAATTATGCTGGGGAAAGTGGAAGGTAAAAGGAAGAGGGGCCGGCCAAGGGCAAGATGGATGGATGGCATCCTTGAAGTGACTGGACTGACCTTGAAGGAGCTGGGGGTGGTGACGGCCGACAGGGAGCTCTGGCGTGGGCTGGTCCATGAGGTCACGAAGAGTCGGAGACGACTGAACGAATGAACAACAACCATCTCCTGCAGGACTCAGTGCGGCTTACAAGAGGCTGAGCCCAAAATACATCAGAAACGAAAAACACAACAACAATACAATACAACAATAAATAGCTCATAGCAAAGCAAAACAATAACAAAGATATCACGACGCATTTAAAAACCTGTGGCAGGGCCAAATGTAATGATTAAAATTTTTAAAAATGCTGGGCATGTCCAGGTGAAAAGGATGGATATTTTGGGGTGAGTGGGTATGCAGACAATTCTAACTCTCTCGTAAAGTGCATTTGGGACATATTGCTTGGGATTCCTTAATCTAGGAAGGCGCACTGGAACACCCATGTTTTCAAGCTCCTTCTGAAGACTGCCAGTGTTGGGACATGCCTGATGTCCTTGGGGAGGGAGTTCCAGAGTCGTGGGGCCACCACCGAGAAGGCCCTGTCCCTCGTTCCCACCAATCGCGCTTGCGATGCAGGTGGGATCATGAGCAGGGCCTCTCCAGATGAACGAAGAGATCATGTGGGTTCGTATACGGAAATGCGATCACGCAGGTAGGTGGGTCCCAAACCATTTAGGGCTTTGTAGGTAAGCATCTTGAAACCTGCATCTTGAATTGGGACCGGAAGATGAACGGCAGCCAATGGAGCTCCTTAAACAGGAGGGTTGACCTCTCCCTGTAAGGAGCACCAGTTAAGATGATGAAGATGACTATGAAGATGGAAAGCCAAAGAAGATGCAGAAGTAGCAGCCAAAGTAGAAGGAAAAGAAGATGAAGAAGATGACAATGAAGAGGAAGAAGAGCAAATTAAGAAGCAGAAGCAAAAGAAGAGGCAGAGGAAGAAGCAGCAAGAGTAGAAGGAAAAGATGGTGATGATAATGAAGATGAAGAAAAGCAAATAAAGAAGCAGAAGCAAAAGAAGAAGCAGCAAAAATGGAAAAGAAGATGATGAAGAGCAAATGAAGATGATGAAGAGCAGAAGAAGAAGCAGAAGCAAAAGAAGATGCAGAAGAAGCAGCTGAAGCAGAGAAGAGAAGATGAAGAAGATGACAACGAAGATGAGCAAATGAAGCAGAATTTTCAGAAAAAGTAGAAGGAAAAGAATAAGAATAGGAAGATGATGATGATAACCAAGATGAAGAAGAGCAAATGAAGAAGCAAAAGCAATAGAAGATGCAGAAGAACCAGCTGAAGTAGAAGGAAAAGAAGATGAAGAAGATGACAATGAAGATGAAGATGAGCAAATGAAGAAGCAAAAGAAGCAGCAGAAAAGGTAGAAGGAACAGAAGAAGAAGAAAATGAAGATGAAGAAGAGCAAATGAAGAAACAAAAGCAGACGAAGATGAAGAAGCAGCAGCAGCAAAAGTAGAAGGAAAAGATTATGATGAAGATGATAATGAAGATGGAGAAGAGCAAATGAAGAAACAAAAGCAAAAGTAGAGGCAGAAGAAGAAGCAGCAAGAGTAGAAGGAAAAGATGATGATAATGATGAAGAAAAGCAAATGAATAAGCAGAAGCAAAAGAAGAAGCAGCAAAAGGAAAAGGAAAAGAAGATGATGAGCAAAAGAAGACACAGAAACAAAAGTAGGTGCAGAAGAAGCAGCTGAAGTAGAAAGAAACGAAGATGATGAAGATTATGATAATGAAGATGAAGATGAGCAAATGAAGAAGCCAAAGCAAAAGAAGAGGCAGAAGAAAAAGCAGCAGAAATAGGAAAAGATGATGATGATAATGAATAAGATGCAGAAGAAGCAAAAGAAGAAGCAGAAGAAATAGAAGGAAAAGAAAATGATGAAGAAGATGACCATGAAGATGGAAGGCCAAAGAAGATTTAGAAGTAGCCACAGTAGAAGGAAAAGAAGAAAAAGATGATAATGAAGAAGGTGACAATGAAGAGGAAGAAGAGCAAAAGAAGAAGCAGAAGCAAAAGGAGATGCAGAAAAAGCAGCTGAAGTAGAAGGAAAAGAAGAAAATGAAGATGACAATGAAGATGAAGATGAGCAAACAAAGAAGCAGAAGCAGAAGAAGCAGCAGAAAAAGTAGAAGGAAAAGATGATGATGATAACGAAGATGAAGAAGAGCAAATGAAGAAGCTGAAGCAAAAGAAGAAGCAGCAAAAGGAAAAGAAGATGATGATGAAGAGCAAAAGAAGAAGCAGAAGCAAAAGAAGATGCAGAAGAAGCAGCACGAAAAGATGATGGTAAAGATGATAACAAAGATGAAGAAGCAGAAGCAAAAGAAGAAGCAGAAGAAGAAGCAGAAAGAAAGAAAAGGAGAAGAAAATCGTGAAGATGATGATAATGAAGATGAAGAAGAGCAAATGCAGAAGCAAAAGAAGATACAATAGAAGCTTCAGCAAAAGTAGAAGGAAAAGATGGTGATGAAGATAGCGATGAGATGAAGAATAGCAAAAGAAGATGCAGCTAAAGGAGAAGGAAAAGAAGATAATGAAGATGATGACAACCATGATGAAGATGAAGAAAAGCAAAAGAAGATGCAGAAGAAGATGCAGCAAAAGTAGGAAAAGATGATGCTGAAGATATATATAGATAGATTATTATTGTTGTTATTATTACAGATGTATAGATATTATTATAGGCATATAGATATTATTATAGACACAAATATTAAAGCCATGTAGGTATTATTATTATAGGTGTTATTCATTTATTTCGTATCAAAAGCATTGCATAAATTAGTATAAAACTGATTAAAATAGAAGGAGCACAGGGCTAAATATCTTTCGAGCAAAAACCGGCAAGAGATGTATGGATATTATTACAGACCTATACGTATTATTATAGGCATATAGATATTATACATGTATATAGATATTATTATTATAGACATAGATATTATAGGCATATAGGCATTATTATTATAGATGCAGAGATATTATTGACAGACAGATATTATAATTATAGACATATGGATATGCACAGGAGCAGGATTCAAAACTATCTTGACAGATTAGAGAGATGGGCCAAAACTAACAAAATGAAGTTCAACAGTGACAAATGCAAGATACTCCACTTTGGCAGGAAGAACAAAATGCAAAGATACAAAATGGGGGACGATGTCTGGCTCGAGAGCAGTACGTGTGAAAAAGATCTTGGAGTCCTCATGGACAACAAGTTAAACATGAGCCAACAATGTGATGTGATGGCAAAAAAGCCAATGGGATTTTGGCCTGCATCAAGAGGAGCATAGTGTCTAGATCTAGGGAAGTAATGCTACCTCTCTATTCCACTTTGGTTAGACCACACCTGGAATATTGTGTCCAATTCTGGGCACCACAATTGAAGAGAGATATTGACAAGCTGGAATGTGTCCAGAGGAGGGCAACTAAAATGATCAAGGGTCTGGAGAACAAGCCCTATGAGGAGCGGCTTAAGGAGCTGGGCATGTTTAGCCTGAAGAAGAGAAGGCTGAGAGGAGATATGATAGCCATGTATAAATATGTGAGAGGAAGCCACAGGGAGGAGGGAGCAAGCTTGTTTTCTGCTTCTTGGAGACTAGGACACAGAACAATGGCTTCAAACTACAAGAGAGGAGATTCCATCTGAACATGAGGAAGAACTTCCTGACTGTGAGAGCCGTTCAGCAGTGGAACTCTCTGCCCGGAGTGTGGTGGAGGCTCCTTCTTTGGAAGCTTTTAAACAGAGGCTGGATGGCCATCTGTCAGGGGTGATTTGAATGCAATATTCCTTCTTCTTGGCAGGGGGTTGGACTGGGTGACCCATGAAGTCTCTTCCAACTCTTTGATTCTATGATTCTATGATTCTATGATTCTATGATATTATTATAGACATATAGATATCATAGACACACACACACACACATATATTGTAGACTTATAGATATTATTATGATAGATATATAAATATTATTATTGTAGATATATTATAGCCCAGGGTTGCTAAAAAAGTAAAAATGGATGGCCATCTTTCGGGAGTGTTTTGATTGTGCCTTCCTGGACAGACTTTCCTAACTCACAGATCAATGCTATATAATCATGGGATTAGTAGTTTGGTGAGGCATCCACACTTTGGCCGAGACTTCAGGGTTTTGAAAACTGAGGTGCACATTAGATTCGATGGCGCATTAGACACGAGTAAATATGGGTAAGTATCAAGGTGCACAGCAACCTAGAGTCTTTACTTGATCTAGGAATTTCCAAACCCAGAAATACCAGTGCTTTCAAAGTATAATGACCATAAACCTTTGGGACAGCCATTACTGTTCCAAACTGTTTTGAAAATTGGGTTTTATATATAGCACAGGTGACCCAAATTCAAGCCACACACCATGACTTTCTTCCATTCTTGTCTGCCACAAAATACAAACATAGGTGTCTACCTCCCAAGGTGGCAAGGGCAAGCAGAGTCAAGCAATTTGGAATTTATCAATGCGCACAGACAGTTTCCAACTTTTAATTGGCTCTATTTTTGTACTTTCAACAGTGAGACGGCACACTGGCATTTAACTGAAGTTGATTTTCTCGACATTGGATTTCCACACCAGAAAAAGCATCACCTGCCAAATTTCCACATGGGAAGCCTAGCTGAGCTGGTAAAATTTTAGTGGCCTCTCCTCTTCTTTCTGTTCCCCTCATTTTTAGGGTGCTACTTTTTCAGTTTCAGCTTTCTGCAGGTTTGATTCTTCTGTGTATGTGTGTATTTTACAGTGAAATGGCAGGAACATGGCTGGTAGAACACATGGCATTGGCTGTCATGACCTCCTTTCCTGGTGTTGTGGGCAGAGGCAGCCCTAGGTAATTTTTGAGATGGTTGAACAGAAGCTCTCCAAAGCTCTAGGTGCCCTTACTGCCTATTACAGGGAAAACCAGCTGATACCTAATCCATCTAAAACACAGACATGTACTTTTCACCTTAAGAACAGACAAGCATCCCGAGCTCTGAGGATACCTGGGAAGGAATCCCACTGGAGCATTGCAGCGCACCCAAATACCTGGGAGTCACTCTGGACCGTTCTCTGACCTACAAGAAGCACTGCCTGATCATCAAACAAAAAGTGGGTGCTAGAAACAATATCATATGAAAGCTGACTGGCACAACCTGGGGATCACAACCAGACACAGTGAAGACATCTGCCCTTGCGCTATGCTACTCTGCTGCTGAGTACGCATGCCCAGTGTGGAACACATCTCACCACACTAAAACAGTGGATGTGGCTCTTAATGAGACATGCCGCAATATCACGGGGTGTCTGCGCCCTACACCACTGGAGAAATTACACTGCTTAGCCGGTATTGCACCACCTGACATCCGCCGGGAAGTAGCAGCCAATAGTGAAAGGACCAAGGCAGAGACATCTCCAGCTCATCCCTTGTTTGGGTATCAGCCAGCACGTCAACGACTCAAATCAAGAAATAGTTTTCTTAGATCTACAGAGACACTCGCTGGAACACCTTAGCAAGCGAGAGCTCAGAAGTGGCAGGCTCAAACCCAGCACCTCAATCGGTGGGTGATACCAGATAAGAGACTCCCCCCTGGGCACACAGAAGACTGGGTGACTTGGAAGGCGCTGAACAGACTGCGCTCTGGCACCACGAGATGCAGAGCCAATCTTAAGAAATGGGGCTACAAAGTTGAATCCACGACATGCGAGTGTGGAGAAGAGCAAACCACTGACCACCTGCTGCAATCCACCCTGAGCCCTGCCACATGCACGATGGAGGACCTTCTTGCGGCAACACCAGAGGCACTCCAAGTGGCCAGATACTGGTCAAAGGACATTTAATCAACTACCAAGTTTGCAAAATTTGTGTTTTTTTTAATCTGTTTGTTTGTTTTGTTCTGTTAGAAATGTAATACAATGTTCTGGTTGCGGATGACATGATAAATAAATAAATAAATGAATGAATCCCTCCTCCCCAAACCAATCATTGATATGGAGTAGGAACGAGAGGGGTTAGGCGAGGCTCAAGGGCCTGGCCCCTTCAGGAAGAGGATCGCCCGGCAGTGAGGCAAGGAAGCCGAGGCTCCCCCCCGGACTGCTAGGGCTGTTGTGAGCCAAGGGGGCGCTCCTCAAGTGGTGGTCGAGGGGCATTTACAGAGGCGCCTCTGCACCCCTGGCAAAAAAAGTGTACTGCGACTGCTTACTTTGCATAATGGATGAGCCGCCCCTGGTTGTGGGGAACCAAGATAGGCCATGCCTTGGCCTGTAGCTCACTTGTAGCAAGGGAGATGTTTCCAAGGAAATGGTGTTGTGAAGGGGTGAGCCAAAGTGAGGGATATGAGGTGAAAGAGAAACCAACTGTCAGATGGAACTTTGCTTGTAACCGTACTGTACACTTTGAGAAAGAAAGCCTTTCCAATCTGTCCGTGAGGTAATTTCTTCTCTGGGAAACTGCAGATCAGGACATTGGCTTCCCTCTCTGTTTTTTACTCTCTACTGTCAAATATAAGGCTTGGGAGCAGAGTTTGGGGTTTGCTCATGTTGCTCTGCAAAGCATCATGTACATAATTGATATGACCTATGTTGTTTTGGGATTGTGAGTTGGACAAGTTGATGGCGTCAGGGAAGTTGCTGATGAATTCCTGGCCACAAGTTGGACATTTTGGGTTTTTTTTTTCCATAACTAAGGTTTTGTCCACAGGGACACTCTGAATTCTACTCTGCTTGTATTGGCCACTATCCTGAAACATGACATTTGTGACCATTCACATTCCAACACATTCTTTAGTCCCTAAACTGTTTTAAAATCAACTGGACTTTACCCTTTATGGGTTTTGGAGGAAAATACAGAAAACACTGGAGGGGGTTTAGAGGAGATTGTCTCGGCATGATGGGAGTTGAGAGTTTTTAAAAAGCAAATTCACATTGAAGTGAGTTTGCCTAGTGTGACAGCGTAAGATGAACTCAATCATGGTTACAATTGCTGCATATGACACTAACAGGGCAAATGCGACATCTATGCGGATTGGGAAAATACACTGTGAATATACTTTTTTCCAGATGTAGACAGGTTCTAGAATGGTATTTCTCAACCTGAGGGTTGGGATCCCTGAGGGGGTTGCGAGGGGATTTCAGAGGGGTCGCCAAAACTATCAGAAAACATATTTCTGATGGTCTGAGGAACTCCTTTGGCAGAGAAGACTGATGATCTCTCTGTCTGTCCTTCTATTCCTTTTTGGACACAGACGTCGAATCTGCCCACCAAATGCTCCCTTCTCCTGTTATTGGCTGGCCTCTCAACCAAGGGGAGGGCCATTTCTGAGGCTCCAAGAGGGGGGAGAGCAGGCATGTGCGGCGTATGGCAGCATGATGCACATGTGAGGGTGAGGGAGAGTGTGTGAGGCTGGAGGGAGGCTCGCACCAGCAAATCACTTCAAGGCATGGGGGTTCTGTGTGGGAAGTTTGGCCCAATTCTGTCATTGGTGAGGTTCAGAATGCTCTTTGATTGTAAGTGAACTATAAATCCCAGCAACTACAACTTCCAAATGTCAAGGTCTGTTTCCCCCAAACTCCACCAGTATTCACATTTGGGCACATTGAGTAGTCGTGCCAAGTTTGGTCCAGATCTATCATTGTTTGTGTCCACAGTGCTCTCTGGATTTAGGTGAACTACAACTCCAAATCTCAAGGTCAATGCCCACCAAACCCTTCCAGTATTTTCTGTTGGTCATGGAAGTTCTATGTGCCAAGTTTGGTTCAATTCCATCATTGGTGGAGTTCTAAATGCTCCTTGATTGTAGGTGAACTATAAATCCCAGCAACTGCAGCCAAGGCCGTAGCCAGAAAAAAATTTCGGGGAGGGTTGACAATTTCAGGGGGGGGGGTTGAAAATTTCGGGGAGGGTTGAAAATTTCGGGGGGGGGGGGTGAAACCTGCCTCCTAGCTCACGCTGAAGCAAAGAGCACAGCAGGGGGCAATGCAGCCTTCCATAGCCTGCAGCTCTGACCCTGTCAACCACCTCCACCAAGTCTGGCCTCCTTAATGAGAGCATTCAACACACACACACCCAACTTGGTTGCTTCACTACATCGCCTATTGCTGCAAGTAATGACAGTGTGAATAAATTGTCACTATTTGCTTGATAGTGCTTGCAGTTCTGGAGGGACTCTTAATTTTTTGCATCTCATAGACTTAGCATGGGGATTTGGTTAACCAGTTAAAATTCATGAGTAAACCAGGTTTTTTTAAAAAAAATCTGAAACATTTCGGGGGTGTCAACCCCTAAAACCACCCCCTCGCTACAGGCCTGACTGCAGCTCCCAAATGACAAAACCAATCCCCCAACCCCACCAGTATTCAAATTTGGATGTATTGGGTGTTTGTGCCAAATTTAGTCCAGTGAATGAAAATACGTCCTGCATATGTGGTCTAACCAAAGCAGAATAGAGGGGTAGCATGACTTCCCTAGATCTAGACACTATGCTCCTATTGATGGGATTTTGGCCTGCATCAATAGGAGCATAGTGTCTAGATCTAGGGAAGTCATGCTACCCCTCTATTCTGCTTTGGTTAGAATTGCTCTGGAATATTGTGTCCAATTCTGGGCACCACAATTCAAGAGAGATATTGACAAGCTGGAATGTGTCCAGAAGAGGGCGACTAAATGATCAAGGGTCTGGAGAACAAGCCCTATGAGGAGCGGCTTAAGGAGCTGGGCATGTTTAGCCTGAAGAAGAGAAGGCTGAGAGGAGATATGATAGCCATGTATAAATATGTGAGAGGAAGCCACAGGGAGGAGGGAGCACGCTTGTTTTCTGCTTCCCTGGAGACTAGGACACGGAACAATGGCTTCAAACTACAAGAGAGGAGATTCCATCTGAACATGAGGAAGAACTTCCTGACTGTGAGAGCCGTTCAGCAGTGGAACTCTCTGCCCCGGAGTGTGGTGGAGGCTCCTTCTTTGGAAGCTTTTAAACAGAGGCTGGATGGCCATCTGTCAGGGGTGATTTGAATGCAATATTCCTGCTTCTTGACAGGGGGTTGGACTGGATGGCCCATGAGGTTTCCTCCAATTCTTTGATTCTATGATTCTATTCTATATCAGATATTTACATTACAATTAATAACAGAAGCAAAATGACAGTTATGAAATAGCAACAAAAATAATTTTACGGTTGGGGGTAACCACAACATGAGAAACTGTATTAAGGGTCATGGCATTAGGAAGGTTGAGAAACACTGTAGAACCCGAAAAGAGGCTTTATCTCTACTTCAGGAAAAGATGATTCGGTCTCATGTGTTGCGTTATGAGGGTGCACCTATAGCGCAGAATGAATGCAGTTTGACTCCACTTGAATTGCCAGACTCAATGTTGTGGAGTCCGCGGAGTTGTAGTTTAGAGAGGCACTGGCACTCTTTGACAGAGAAGGCTATAGATCTTGCAAAACTACAGCTCTCGTGATTCCTTAGCATTGCCCCGTGACTGTTTCGATAGCATCAGACTGCATTAATTCTACAGTGCATAATATGCACTCCAAGAGAAAAAAGCCAATATGTGGCCTTGTACACATCTTCATTGCAGAAGTGCTGCCTTCATTGAATCTGATGAAAAGTTTGGCTGTCGGGGCATTGAAACCGTTTCCCTCCATCGTTGCCAAACCTGTATGCTTCAATGTAAATATATGGTTCTATCTCTCCGACAACCTCCTCCTGAAAGGAGCCAAACCTGGATAAGAAACGGCAGCCCTGGGAACACTCACCGCTCAGTGAAGTGGGGTTCATGTAACAAAGATATATCACATTTGGACAGCGTTTGTTTCCTGAATGCTTTCCAAATGTGTACAGCGTTTTTGTCTGGGTTTCTTGGATGCAGAGCTAGAACAGAAGTGGAGCGTCCCGGATATTCCCATCATCACCTTGATCCTTTTTCTGCCTCTGGTAGTCCCAGATCATTTATCTTCGGTAGGAGGAGACGGCCTGTGTTTTTCTTGGCCACCATGTTCAACCTGCTAATTGTGTGCGTGGGTTCAATGAAATATCGCACTGACAGGTAGTTCCGAGTGTGGTTCACCCATCCATCCTTCGTAGGGTTCATCTAACTATAAAATGAATGCAGATTGACATCACTTTGGGAGCATGGCTCAGTGCGATGGAATCCTGGTCTTGAGCTTTCTCTGCCAAAGAGTGCTAGTGCCTCGCCAAAGTACCACTCCTATGATTCCATAGCATTGAGCATCAGCAGTTCAAGTAGTATCAAACTGCATTCATTCTACAATATAGATGCACCCTTAGGACCTCACCTTATGAGTTGAGGAAAGCAGGGAGGATCATTTTCTTACCATAGTGTATCGTTCGCAGATTCTTTTTGTATGGTCTGCAAGGGCTTTAATTATGCTTCTTTTTTTTGGACTTGGGTGATGGTTGGAGTTTTTATGTAGGTATCTATCCGTGTGTATAGGTTTTCTGTAAACTGTGTGGCCCAATTGTAATATTATTGTAAACTACTGTCCCCTGCCATGCGTTGCTGTGGCCCACGTGGCTTTTCTGTGTGGGAGGTTTGGGCCAATTCTAACGGTGGTGTTCAGAATGCTCTGTGATTGTAGGTGAACTATAAATCCCAGCAACTACAACTCCCAAATGTCAAGATTCTATTTTCCCCAAACTCCACCAGTGTTCATTTGGGCATATTGAGTATTCGTGTAGAGTTTGGTCCAGATCCATCATTGTTTGAGTCCACAGTGATCTCTGGATGTAGGTGAACTACAACTCCAAAACCAAAGGACACTGCCCACCAAACCCTTCCAGTAGTTTCTGTTGGTCATGGGAGAACTGTGTGCCAGTTTGCCCCAGTTCTGTCATTGGTGGGGTTCAGAATGCTCTTTGATTGTAGGTGAACTATAAATCCCAGTAACTACAACTCCCAAATGACAAAATAAATTTTTTGAGTGAAGGACATACATTGGGTTGTTAGGTGTCTTGTGTCCAAATTTGGTGTCAATTCATCCAGTGGTTTTTGAGTTCTGTTAATCCCACAAATGAACATTACATTTTTATTTATATAGACTAGCTGTCCACAGCCATGCTTTGCTGTGGCCTCAGTGTGGTTCCTTCCTTCCCCACCTCTTTCCTTCCTTATCCCCCCTTTTTTCTGTTCCTTCTCCTTTCTCTTCTTTCTTCCTTCTCTACCTCTTTCTTTCCTTCTTTTCTTCTCTCCTTCCTTCCCTCTTTCCCTCTCTCCTTCTCTACATCCTTTCCTATGTCTCTTTCCTTCATTCTTTCTCTTCTTCCTTCCTTCCTCCCTCCCTCCCTCCCTCCCTCCCTTCCTTCCTTCTCTCCTTCCTTCCCTCCCGCTTTCATTCCTTCCCTCTTTTTTCTTTCCTTTTATCCTTCCTTCCTTCTTTCCCTTTTTCCTTCCACATTTTTCTTTCTCTTCATCTTTCTCTCCTTTCTTACTTCTCTACCTCTTTCCTTCCCCTCAAAGCTGGTATTGCCAGCTTTTTCCCTTCAGCAGGAGGAAGTGGGGTCAGGGGAGTTGTTTCCACGCATGCACTGTATCATCATTTAGGTTTTTGGGGTTTTTAAGTCCCTTCCACTATGTTTTTCAGTGTTTTTATGAGTGAAGGTCACTCATTGGTCCGTTAGGTGTCTTCTAACCAAATTTTGTGTCATTTCGTCATGTGGTTTTTGAATTATGTTAATCCCACAAACAAACATTACATTTTTATTTATTAGTTACTAACCATCCCCTGCCACGCGTTGCTGTGGCCCAGTCTGGTGATCTGGAAAATAAAGTAACGAGAAAGTGTTGGTTTCTAATATATATAATTTCTTTATGCTTGTGGGTAAAAAGTACTTCTTGTTGTTTCTTTGTCACTGTTGATGTGGAGATTGTCTGGTTTGCCTACTCTGGGACATGCAACATATCATTGTCCTTCTTTAGGGTCCCTTTCAAATCTATGATATTATATCTGTCATATACATATATGTGTGTGTGAATCATATATATCTATATCTATGGCTGGCGGTTTCGTTTTGTTAATTCGTAATTCGTTAAAAATTCGTTATTTTTTTATAACGAAGCGATAACGAACCATTCAGGAGCAACTTTAAAACAAAACGAATTTTTAAATTCGTTTCGTAATTGTTTCGGATTCGTTATGTATTCGTTTCGTTATCGGTTTGAAGTCATTTCGTTATTATTTCCGCATGTCTGGGGCAAGTTTTATAGTTGTTTTTTGTTTAATTAGTGAAAAAAAATTATAATATCACACCAACAGTCAACAACAGAGGGAGAGGGAAGCTTCAGAAGTTCCCCCTGTCCCATTTGGAGGTTTTTTTGGCGTATTGCGCGGTCGCATCCGCCATTAACGAATCGATTCGTAATTGTTTCGTAATTTCCGAAATTTCGTAAATTTTTTTAACATTTACAAATTTCGTAAATATCGAACTTTTTAAAAGAAAAATTCGGAATTCTTTTTAAAGAAACGCAAAAACCCCCAAAAAACGAATCGATTTTAGAAACAAAATTTTCCGTTGTTACCCAGGCCTACTAACCATCTATCTATGGCTGGATGGCCCTTTGTCAGGAGGGCTTTGATTATGTTTTCTTGCCCTGGTGAAGGAGTTGGACTGGATGGCCTTAAGGCAGCATTTCAACCCAGGGGTTGGGACCCCGGGGGGAGGGTGGGGGGGTCAGAGGGTCGCCAAAGGCCATAAGGAAACACAGTTCTGTGTGGGAAGTTTGGCCCAATTCTATCGTTGGTGGGGTTCAGAATGCTCTTTTGATTGTAGGTGAACTATAAATCCCAGTAACTACAACTCCCAAATGTCAAGGTCTATTTTCCCCCAAACTCCATCTGTGTTCATATTTGGGCAGATGGAATATTTGTGCCAAGTATGGTCCAGATCCATCATTGTTTGAGTCCACAGTGCGCTCTGGATATAAGTGAACTACAACTTCAAAAGGTCAATGCCCTCCAAACCCTTCCAGAATTTTCTGTTGGTTGTGGGAGTCCTATGTACCAAGTTTGGTTCAATTCCATCGTTGGTGGGGTTCAGAATGCTCTTTGATTGTAGGTGAACTGTAAATCCCAGCAACTACAACTCCCAAATGACAAAATCATTTTTTTGAGTGATGGTCGCTCCTTCGGTTAGTAGGTGTCTTGTGGCCAAATTTGGCGGCAATTCATCCAGTGGTTTTTGAGTTATGTTAATCCCACAAACGAACATTACATTTTTATTTATATAGATATTGTAAGATCAAAATATGTAAGAAACAGCAACCTTACCTAAAGCAAAATATTCTATTACAGTAGGGTCTTGCTTATCTGATATAAACGGGCCGGCAGAATGTCAGATAAATGAAAATGTCGGATAATATGGAGTCTCCTACGGTTACCCATCCAATGTGGCGCTAGACACCTAGAATACTAACAACAGGGACTCAAATGGTGAACACAAAGCAAGTGTCCGGCAAGAAGTGTCCAGATGTGGAAGAGGACTGTGGAGAACGTTTCCGCTTCTGTTCCTGCCTCTTTTCCCTCTCCCTCCTCCTCCCCCTCCCCCTCCTCCTCCTCCTCCTCCTCCTCCTTCTTCTCCTTGTCTTGCCTTTTTCACGTTTTTGGGAATGGCGAGAGAGTTGGGGAGCGCTCCTTTAACTGAAAGGAAAATGCTGGAGGAAAAGGAGGCATCAGATATATGCATCGGATAAGATGGAATGTCGGATAAGCGAGACTCTACTGCAGTGGTTCTCAACCTTCCTAATGCCACAACCCCTTAATACACTTCCTAATGTTATGGTGACCCCCAACCATAAAATTAGTTTCGTTGCTACTTCATAACTCATTTTGCTGCTGTTATGAATAGTAACAGATTGGGGGAGGATATCGATTTTATCCTGTGGGAGTTGTAGTTGCTGGGATTTAGAGTTCACCTACAATCAAAGAGCATTCTTAACTCCACCAACGATGGAACTGAATCAAACTTGGCACACAGAATTCCCATGACCAACAGAAAATACTGGAAGGGTTTGGTGGGCACTGATTTTGAGTTTTGGGAGTTGTAATTTACCTACATCCAGAGAGAACTGTAGACCCAAAGAATGATGGATCTGGACAAAACATAAACAAATTCTCAGTATGCCCACTAATAGAGTTTGGGGAAAATAGACCTTGACATTTGGGAATTGTAGTTACTGGGATTTATAGTTCACCTACAATCAAAGAGCATTCGAACCCTACCAAGGAGTGAATTGGGCCAAACTTCCCACACAGGATCTCCATGACCAACAGAAAATACTGTGTTTTCTGGTGGTCTTTGGTGACCCCTCTGACACCCCCTCGCGACCCCTCCAGGGGTCCCGACCCCCAGGTTGAGAAACACTGCTCTACTGTATATTGTATCATTTAAATATGGTTCTTTATCTGTATTGCACTGTGCAGGTCTCCTTGGTCCGCCCTTGGTTTATCTACAGTCTTATGAAGATTAAATAGCAACTTACCTAAACCAGCTTTATTAAGTGTTTCAATGGTCACTGATTATTTTATTGGATTAAACAAATCATTTAAATCGTTTTATTTGTTTTTAATTGATTTCCAACCATGCTGGTGAGCCGCCTTGACCCAGTTTTAATGCAAAGGAAAAAAGGAGCTCGCATTGGCTAATATCTCCCGCCGTAGCCCTTTCGTGCCTCTGGAGCCATAACTTGACTTCAAAGGCTATAAAAATATGTCAGGCTTTACCCCATAATCTGTACCACTTTATGAACCAACTGTTCTGCTAAATTAAAGAAAATTGCTCTGGCCTACATCCAATTGCTAGTTCCAACTAGAGAAGATCAACTGAATAAAGTGGATTTCTGTCAATGTTGACTTAACATTTAGCAGTTGATTCTGTGAGTCTGCTCTCACTGGGACAAGCAATTGGATATCGCCCTCTGTAATATTCCTAGTTTCCTCCCTCACATTTTAATTTTCAAAAGAAAAAAGAGGAGAAATTAATGAATTAATGAATTTGAAAGTTTAACTAAAGGGCATTTGGATCGACTGTATTCCAAAATGAGTAAAATAAACCTATGGTTCAAACTAGAAATTAATGAGGAATTCATATTTCCTCCAACTGCCATGCTTTCCTTTGGGTAATCCTATGAGATATGTGCCTTACCATCCATGTTTTAGAATTAATGCAGTTTGAACACCAGTTCAACTGCTTTGGCTCAGTGCTATGGAATCATAGGAGTTGTCTTTGGGTTGTTGTAGGTTTTTTCGGGCTATATGACCATGGTCTAGAGGCATTCTCTCCTGACATTTCGCCTGCATCTATGGCAAGCATCCTCAGAGGTAGTGAGGTCTGTTGGAACTAGGAAAATGGGTTTATATATCTGTGGAATGACCAGGGTGGGACAAAGGACTCTTGTCTGCTGGAGCGAGGTGTGAATGTTTCAACTGACCACCTTGATTAGCATATAATGGCCTGGCAGTGCCTAGAGCAAACTTTTGTTGAGAGATGATTAGATGTCCTTGTTTGTTTCCTCTCTGTTGTTGTGCTGTTGTAATTTTAGAGTTTTTTTTAATACTGGTAGCCAGATATTGTTCATTTTCATGGTTTCTTCCTTTCTGTTGAAATTGTCCACATGCTTGTGGATTTCAGTGGCTTCTCCATGTAGTCTGACATGGTGGTTGTTGGAGTGGTCCAGCATTTCTGTGTTCTCAAATAAAATGCTGTGTCTAGATTGGTTCATCAGGTGCTCTGCTATGGCTGACTTCTCTGGTTGAAGTAGTCTGCAGTGCCTTTCATGTTCCTTGATTCGTGTTTGGGCATGCTGCATTTGGTGGTCCCTATGTAGACTTGTCCACAGCTGCATGGTATATGGTAGACTCCTGCAGAAGTGAGAAGATCCCTCTTGTCCTTTGCTGAACATAGCATTTGTTGGATTTTCTTGGTGGGTCTGTAGATAGTTTGTACATTGTGTTTCCTCATCAGCTTCCCTATGCGGTCAGTGGTTCCCTTGATGTATGATGAACAAAATCTGGCTACCGGTATTAAAAAACTCTAAAATTACAACAGCACAACAACAGAGAGGAAACAAACAAGGACATCTAATCACCTCTCAACAAAAGTTTGCTCTAGGCACTGTCTGGCCATTATATGCTAATCAAGGAGGGTTGAAACATTCACTAGCTCCAGCAGACAAGAGTCCTTTGTCTCACCCTGGTCATTCCACAGATATATAAACCCTTTTTCCTAGTTCCAACAGACCTCACTACCTCTGAGGATGCTTGCCATAGATGCAGGCGAAACGTCAGAAGAGAATGCCTCTAGACCATGGCCATATAGCCCGAAAAGACCTACAACAACCCAGTGATTCTGGCCATGAAAGCCTTCAACAATACATAGGAGTTGTTGTTTTCTTGCCAATGAATGTTGGTCCTTTCCAAACTACAAGTTTCAGGAATCCATTACAATGAGCAGTTAAAGTGGTGCCAAACCACATTAATTCCATGGTGTAGACATCCTATCTTGCAAATGAAACCCACACAAAGTATGCCGAATGCAAGCTCCAAAGGTGAAGAAAATCAGATCCTTTAACACACAGTTGTTCTCAACCTTCCTAATGCTGTGACCCCCATAATACACTTCCTCATGTTGTGGTGATCCCCAAACATAAAATTATTTTCGTTGCAACTTCATAACTGTCATTTCGCTACTGCTATAAGAGTGATATGGAGGGTTCCCAGGAGAAACCACCTGTAGTTGCGAAGATCAACAAAAGACTTTGTTTACAGACAGAGCAGAAAATAGATTGCATCGTTCAGAGAGATTATGTGGGAAAGTTTTGGAGAAAATTCATGGGAAACAGAATGATTTCATGAGTGTCTATTAAAGGGAAAGTTGTTTACCTTCAGGTCCTGTCATTTCGCTACTGCTATAAGAGTGATATGTAGGGTTCCCAGGAGAAACCACCTGTAGTTGCGGAGATCAACAAAAGTCTTTGTTTAGAGACAGAGCAGAGAATAGATTGCATCGTTCAGAGAGATTATGTGGGAAAGTTTTGGAGAAAATTCATGGGAAACTGAATGATTTCATGAGTGTCTATTAAAGGGCAAGTTCAGACAACGCTGGGTTAGAGTTAGAAGCTAAGTCTGAGTTCTCTGGTTAGTGGTTCAAGTCATCCTGGAAGTTTTCAAAGAACATTCTGAACCTCAACAATGGAATTGAACCAAACTTGGCACACAGAACTCCCAAGACCAAGAAAAAATACTGGAAGGATTTGGTGGACACTGACCTTGAGTTTTGAAGTTGTAGTTCACCTACATCCAGAGAGAACTGTGGACTCAAACAATGGTGGATCTGGACCAAACTTGGCATGACTACTCAATATGCCCAAATGTGAATGCTGGTGGAGTTTGGGGAAAACAGACCTTGACGTTTAGGAGCTGTAGTTGCTAGGATTTATAGTTCAGCTACAATCATAGCGTCTTCCAAACCTCATCAATGATAGAATTGGGCCAAAGTTCCCACACAGAACCTCCAGGCCAACAGAAAATTCTGTGTTTTCTGATGGTCTTTGGTGACTTTTCTGACAACCTGGCCCCCTCATGACCCCCCAGGGGTTCTGATCTCCAGTTTGAGAAACGCTGCTCTAGCCAATCACACTTTGGCAAGATTCTTTCTTTTGGACTACAACTCCCATGGCTATACCAGATGGGGAGTTTGCGAATTGCAATCCAAATAAACTTAATTGATGTGTGCAGTTTTTAGCAGTATGGGTTTGTGCAGGAGTGCATCACAGGAAGAACTGTATTTTCCCCCCTCTTCTGTATGGACATGTGCTTTGGGAACATAAAGGGGGAATAAATGATGTAAAGGAATGGAAAGGAACTCATAGCTGTGGCAAAACTATGCACAAACCAATTCTGGAATTAATTTTAGACTTTTTCCAAGCTAAACTGGAATTCGGGGAGGCAGCATAATGGAAGGAAAGGAATGCCGGACTGAAACTAAGCCACAGCATGTGCGAGTGAAAACAACCCCATGGTCTTTTGCTGTGCAGCAAAGCCCCCTCTTTCTCTTTGGACTTTTCTCTGATGCAAAATATAGATTGCAAGCACCTTGGGGCAGAGGCCTTTCCTCTTCTACTCTGTAAATCACCACAAACACAATGACCCCCAACCATAACATTATTTTCGTTGCTACTTCATAACTGTAATTTTGCTACTGTTATGAATCAGAATGTAAATATCTGATAGGCAGGATGTGTTTTCATTCACTGGACCAAATTTTTCACAAATACCCGATAGGTCTAAATCTGAAGACTGGTGAGGTTGGGGGTGGGGGGGATTTGGTTTTGTCATTTGGCCATTGAAGTTGCTGGGATCATCTACAATAAAAGAGTATTCTGAACTCCACCAACAGAACTCCCATGACCAAAATAAAATACTGGAAGGTTTTGGTGGGTCTGGTGGATATTGACCTTGAGTTTTGGAGTTGTAGTTCACCTACCTCCAGAGAGCACTGTGGACTTAAACAATTATGGATCTTGACCAAACTTGGCATGAATACTCAATATGCCCAAATGTGAACTCTGGTGGAGTTTGGGGAAAATAGATCTTGACATTTTAGAGCTGTAGTTGCTGGGATTTATAGTTCACCTGCAATCAAAGAGCATTCTGAATCCCACCAACGATAGAATTGGGCCAAACTTCCCACACAGAACCCAGAACCCCCAAGACCAACAGAAAATAATGTGTTTTCTGGTGGTCTTTGGCGACCCCTCTACACCCCCTCGTGACCCACCCAGGGGTCCCAACCCCCAGGTTGAGAAATGCTGCTTTAAAGTCTTAAGTATGTTGCTTGGGACTGAATTGTAAGGGGAAGAAAGTACATCAAATGCCATACCCGGTCCAGATTTCTGAAGGGCCATGTGAGCACAGCTCAAGGAATGAACCCTTAATATACAAGGGTTATCCAGAAAGTAAGGTTGCAAGATTTTTTTAAAATACAAAGAATGAATATATTTTAATCAAACTTACATGGATTATAGCATAGGCATTACATTATTTTTCCACATAAACACGATTCAGTTCAACACATTTTGACATTCATGGGATGAGCTTTTGATGCCTGTGTGATAGAAGTTTCCCTTCACCCTTTTCAGCCAGTTTGTCACTTCAATTTTCACCTCCTCCTCAACGGAAAAGTGCTTTGCACCCAGATGTTCCTTCAATTTAGTGAACTGGATGCGAAATTATCACCTGCAGCTTTTCAGTGCCTTGTTTTTGTGTGTTGTGTTCCAACTGATGCCTATCATAGGATTTTTCCGCAAAATGTCTTCAGAGAGGGTTTGACCTTGTCTTTCTCTGAGGCTGAGAGTGTGTGATTTGCCTAAGGTTACTCACTGCATTCAGAGGGATTCAAACCCTGGTCTCCAGAACTGTAGTCCGCAAGCTTAAATGACTATATAATGATGGCTCTGCCATATTTGACCAAACAACAGATCCCTGGATTCCTTAGAATGGAACTATACACAGCCCAATCTATATAAATAAAAATGTAATGTTCGTTTGTGGAATTAACATAACTCAAAAACCACTGGGCGAATTGACACCAAATTTGGACACAATACACCTATCAGGCCAACGAGTGACCATCACTCATAAAAACACTGAAAAACAGCAGAAGAGACTTAAAAAGCCAAATAATAATAATAATAATAATAATAATAATAATAATAATAATAATAATACACATGCGCATAGCCACATAAATCCACAAACACACACAAAACACATATGCACAGAAAGAGGGAGGGAAGGAAGGAAGGAAGGAAGGAAGGAAGGAAGGGAAGGAAGGAAGGAAGGAAGGAAGGAAGGAAGGAGGGAGGGAGAAGAGAGGAGAGAAGGAAGGAAGGAGGAAAAGAAAGAAAAGAAGGAGAGGAAGGAAGGAAGGAAGGAAGGAAGGAAGGAAGGAAGGAAAGAGACAAGGAAGGATGGAACCAAAGAGCAAAGGAAGTGAGGAAAGAAACAGGTAGAGAAGGAAGAAAGAAGAAGGGAAAGAAAAAGAGGGAAGGAAGGAGAGAAAGAAAGAAGGAGAGAAAGAGGGAGGGAAGGTTGGCCACAGCAACACAATACAGAGAAAGAGGGAGGGAGGGAGGGAAGGAAGGAGAAGGAGGGGGAAGGAGATATCAGATATTTACATTGCGATTCATAACAGTAGCAAAATTACTGTTATGAAGTAGCAACGAAAATTATTTTATGGTTGGAAGTCACCACAATATGAGGAAGTGCATTAAGGGGTTGCAGCAAGGAGGAAAGTTGAGAACCACTGCACTAAGGTGAACACATCACAAGTTTTTCTGGGGCTGAGAGTATGTGACCTACCCACGGTGGGCTTTCACAACCAAGTGAGGAGTCAAACCCTGGATTTCAGAGACATAATCCAATGATCAGCTACTTTGACAGACATGATCTTGTACCTTTTCATACTAAAGACCAATTTAGGACTGAGATCTCTCCATAGATAATGTGCTTGAGCCATAGGAGGGGAGTCTTGGCCATGAAAGAAGCCCCACCTATGTTGCCGCCTTATCCACTCCTCATTGCTGCTTCCATCCAGACAAGGAAAGGAACACCAGGGGGCATTGTAAGATAGTCCATGGGTATCTCTTCACAGCAATTAGGGTGGGTAAAGATTACAGAAATCAGTTCCTTTCTGGATAAGAATATTCCAAATTTTGCCAATTATTTCATATTTGGGTTGTCGAGACCTCAAGATGAAGGCTGAAATTAAATGTAGGAAAAAACCAAGCTTGGCGTAAAATACATAGAATGGTCGTGTCAACACTTATGCAATCCCCACTTAGTCAATGGATTTAATGTGGTTGCAACCAAGAATGCATTAAGCCCTTGCCTTCCCCATCTACTTCCCTTTCTTTTTCAGTTATTTTTATTCACATTTTCAATTTGCATTCACGCATACATCACAAAACACACATATACCAAAAATGTAAAGGGACTGTTTAAAAAAAAATGAATCTATATAAATAAAAAATGTAATGTTCGTTTGTGGTATTAACAGAACTCAAAAATCACTGGATGAATTGACACCAAATTTGGATGCAAGATACCTAACAGTATGTCCTTCACTAAAAAAAAATGATTTTGTCATTTGGGAGTTGTAGTTTCTGGGATTTATAGTTCACCTACAATCAAAGAGCATTCTGAACCCCACCAATGATGAAATTGAAACAAACTTGGCACATAGTTCTCCCATGACTAACAGAAAATACTGGAAGGGTTTGATGGGCAGTGTCCTTTGGTTTTGGAGTTGTAATTCACCTACATCCAGAGATCACTGTGGACTCAAACAATGGATCTGGACCAAACTCAACACAAATACTCAATATGTCCAAATGAGAACACTGGTGGAGTTTGGGGAAAATAGAATCTTGACATGTGGGAGTTGTAGTTGCTGGGATTTATAGTTCACCTAGAATCACAGAGCATTCTGAACCCCATCAACGATAGAATTGGGCCAAACCTTCCACACAGAACCCCCATGTGGGCCACAGCAACGCGTGGCAGGGGATGGCTAGTAAAGATATAAATATACTACTAAAATTGGGAGCTTCATCACTTGGTCGTCCACTAAGTTATGCCCTTAAATCAATAATCAACTCCACCACTAGTTCATAGTAATTCTTCGTTGTTGTAATTGCTGTACAGCTTTTAATAAGCTCATTCAGCGTCAATTGATGGTCCATTGTCCATGACATGGTGAACCAAAGGTGAAGTGAGGCAATTGTCATTGAAAGAGGCAACAACAAACATTGGAGCAACGAAAAGGGGTTCGCCATTGGTTACATGCAAGTGGTTTTGCGGAGAAAGATTTTCATAGATAACAACAAAAAATCCTTGGTAATGCTGTGAACTGTGGAAGGGAGTTGAACTGGGTGGCCCCTGGGGTTTCTATCATCATCATCATCATCATCATCATCATCATCATCATCATCATTATTTGAAACACAACAAGATGAGTCCACAGCAAACAAGATCACTCTGCTGGCTGCTGTATTAGATCACATGTCGGACATTTCCCAAGTGTCTAGGACTGTGTGATGTATCGGTGAATAATGTGTGCAGATCCCAGTAAGGTGACCTTTTGCAGCTGGTTGGGGGTCACCACAACATGAGGAACTGTATAAAGGGGTCATGGCACTAGGAAGGTTGAGAAACACTGAATTACCATATATTCTGCCATATAAGACTACTTTTTAACCCAAGAAAATCTTCTCAAAAGTCAGGGGTCATCTTATATGCGGGAGTTGTCTTATACACTGGAGTAACCTTATGCGTGGGAGTCGTCTTACATGCGAGAGTAGTCTTATATGGCGGGAGTCGTCTTATAGAGCGGGTGCTGAAACTTCCAATGTGGATTGGAGAATCTGTGGTTGCTGCATATTGTGGGGGGAGCTCAAAAATGGCAGTGACCACGTCCCCGCCGTATGCAGCGACTGTATGAAAGCATTAAGGGCAACACTGTACAAGTATGGTAGAAGAAAATCCATTCATCAGGATTCGTGGATTTAAGGCGGTCCCGATGGTGAGGTGAAGGGGCGCCTCACCAGGAAGGTGTAAGTGAAGGGTGGAGTAAGCTGCAGGCGTCCAGAGTGCCCGGGGTATGGAAAAAAGAGAAACAGTGGCTCTGGGCCAGAAAAACACAACTCTTTTACCTGTCTGGCCCGCCCTTGTATCCTATTACCGTACTTCCTCCTCTGCCTCTCAGATCTCGCTCCTGAGGACTGCAGTGGAGTGGTGCAGGTGCGCATGTGCGAGATCTGAGAGGCAGAGAAGGAGGTACAGTAATAGGAAAATTACCATATTGAAATCAAATCTGATGCTTTTAAAAATTTTATTTGGTGTGCATTGGAAGAAGGGTAGTCTTATACAGCGAGTATATCCCAAACTATATATTTTAGTTGGAAAAGTTGGGGGTCGTCTTATACACCCAGTCGTCTTATATGCCGGAATATACGGTGGGTCATTTAGATCTTCCAAATGAAAATACTACTAGTAGTGGTACTTATACCTCACTTTGTTTCTGCCAAAGCGACTTAATATTAAAAATAATAAAAATGTATGTATTTGTCCAGGAGCAGAACTGGAGATTTCAAAAACCTTTTTCCCTGTTTGGAGGCAGGTGTAACTACATTGCTCGCAAACCCATTACTTTCTGGTAGTAAAGTTGATGAATGTTTGAGGACATTCTCCCGTGTTAGTATGTGCAGAACTGCTTTGTAATAATACATGATAGTGAAACGAAGATCAGTCATAAGGCTGAGAGTCTCTTGTTCGAAGTGAGAGGGCTGGCAAGCCTTGGTGCCTGGCATGAGTTCAGTGGCTTCAATATCCCACTGAGAAGACGGCCAAGTCCACCCAGTCCTGTTGCTGTGCCCAGTCTGAGTCCCACCCTTGGCCTCCCATGACCTCATTGGCCCCCAATGGACCTGATCCTCTTCCAACTGAGGCACTTCTGGGTGGGCCTAATCCTGCAAGGGAGCAAGCCCCTCGACTTTCCATGTGGCACCACTTCCTTTGCTTTTTAGCTGTTGACAGGTATGTTTGGAGGAAAGGAGGCCAGCTCAGCCCAGCCTCCTGGTTTATGTCCCACTCCAAAAACAAGCAGCAGCATCCTGCTCCATTGCGCGCCAACAGTGGGAAGATTAATGGGTGGGCTTTTGGAAGAGCACTTCTCACTTTTTTTTTTTAAAAAAAAGAGAAGCTGGATTAGCCTGGATTTAAGAGCTCAGCCACTGTCACGAGTAGAGAGCGTTGCCAGTGGGCGGTTGATCCGTAACCAGTGGCATTGTCTCTCTTTTCCAATAAATGTTACACAGAGGCTCGTTCAACAGGGAATTGACGAAGGGGGGTTTGTGTTTGTTTTTGGCAAGAAGGAAGAGACTGGCTCCTAGGGTTTTGCACAGAAAATAACTCTCTGTTTCTCTTCTGTAAATAGGGCTAGTCCTGGATTTTTCAAAAGTTTCCGGCACACATTTAGCTAGGGATTTGCTCTAAATAGGACCATCCTCCAAAAAATCGGGTGCCCTAACAAATTTGTGAACATCCTGCGGCTCCTCCATGATGACATGATGGCAACAGTTTTGGACAGCAATGGCTCCCAAAGTGACCCATTTAAGGTGGAATCCAGTGTCAAACAGGGATGTGTTATTGCCCCAACTTTATTCTCCATCTTCATCGCTATGATACTTCATCTTGTTGATGGGAAGCTTCCCACCGGAGTGGAAATCATCTATCGGACAGATGGCAAGCTATTAACCTCAGCAGACTGAAAGCCAAAACCAAGGTTACAACAACATCTGTTATAGAACTCCAGTATGCTGATGACAATGTCGTCTGTGCGCATTCAGAAGAAGATCTACAAGCCACTCTAAACACCTTTGCAGAAGCATACGAGAAGCTCGGCCTGTCATTGAACATTGAAAAAACCAAGGTGCTGTTCCAGCAGACACCAGCCAACCCCTCTCCAATGCCAGCGATACAGCTTAATGGTGTAACATTAGAAAATGTTGACCATTTCCGCTACCTTGGCAGCCACCTCTCCACCAAAGTCAACATCAACACCGAAATACAACACCGCCTGAGCTCTGCGAGTGCAGCATTTTTCCGAATGAAGCAGAGAGTGTTTGAGGACCGGGACATCTGTAGGGATACCAAGGCGCTTGTTTATAGAGCTATTGTCCTCCCAACCCTGCTATATGCCTGTGAGACGTGGACTGTCTACAGACGTCACATGCAACTCCTGGAACGATTCCATCAGCGCTGCCTCCGGAAAATCCTGCAAATCTCTTGGGAAGACAAGCGGACAAATGTCAGCGTGCTGGAAGAAGCAAAGACCACCAGCATTGAAGTGATGGTCTTCCGCCATCAACTCCGCTGGACCGGGCACATAGTCCGGATGCCCGACCACCGTCTCCCAAAGCAGTTGCTCTACTCCGAACTCAAGAACGGAAAACAGAATGTTGGTGGACAGGAAAAGAGATTTAAAGATGGGCTCAAAGCCAACCTTAAAAACTCTGGCATAGACACTGAGAACTGGGAAGCCCTGGCCCTTGACTGCTCCAGCTGGAGGTCAGCTGTGACCAGCAGTGCTGCAGAATTTGAAGAGGCACGAATGGAGGACGAAAGGGAGAAGCGTGCCAAGAGGAAGGCGCGTCAAGCCAACCCTGACCGAGACCGCCTTCCACCTGGAAAGCAATGCCCTCACTGTGGAAGAAGATGCAGAGCAAGAATAGGGCTCCACAGCCACATACAGACCCACAAGAATACTGGAAGACAATCCTCCTCGGAAAACGAGGGATCACCTAAGTTGTTCTAAATAGGCAAAATTAGTGTGCAGTTACCTGGGGCCCCATTGTGGCGCAGTGGGTTAACCCGCTGAGCTGCTGAACTTGCTGACCGAAAGGTTGACGGTTCGAATCTGAGGAGTGGGGTGAGCTCCCGCTGTTAGGCCCAGCTTCTGCCAACCTAGCTGTTTAAAAACATGCAAATGTAAGTAGATCAATAGGTGCCGCTTCTGCGGGAAGATAACGGCAATCTATGCAGTCATGTTGGCCACACAACCTTGGAGGCGTCTATGGACAACGCCAGCTCTTCGGCTTAGAAATGGAGATGAGCACCACCACCCAGAGCTGAACTCGACTGGACTTAATGTCAAGGGGAAACCTTTACCTAAATGATTCATTTTTGCAGGTGTCAACAAAATACAGTAAGACACTTGTATTTATGGAGGATATGTTCCTGCTGGATGGTGGTCACATGGCACCATGGATAACAACTGAAATCCATTGAATTACTTCACTTCTGGTTCCAGTAATCCATAGTGTTGCATTAGAATACCAAGAGATTTTTAGAAATGCATTCTTTTTTTGGAATTTGCTAGAGTCTCCCATTGCAACTCTTATGTCAGTTTTTGGGGGAAGTATGATTTTAGTTTTAGCCACTTTGAATCTCTTTTGAGAGAGAAAAAAAGCAAGATATAAATACTACTATTGCAACTGCTCCTATTACTATTATGAAGTATACCACAGAATTGCCTGGAGGATCTAGCAAATTCTTAGAAAAACTATTTCCCCTTCCAATGAAATGAAACTGCAGATATGAACTCTGCAATTACATTATATTGTACTATAACAAATAATTCACCCTCTATATGTAATATAATATATTCACAGTGACATGATGGCAATGGTATTGGACAGCAGTGGCTCCCAAAGTGACCCATTTAAGGTAGATTCAGGTGTCAAACAGGGATGTGTTATTGCCCCAGCCTTATTTTCCATCTTCATTGCTATGATACTTCATCTTATTGATAGGAAGCTTGCCACCAAAGCGGAAATCATCTATCGCAAGGTATTCCAGCCCAGTTCACCTGTCCAAATGTATTCTCCCCTATGAACCATTAAGGACGTTAAGATCTTCTGGAGAGGCCCTGCTCTCGGTCCCACCACCTTCTCAAGTGCGTTTGGTGGGAACGAGAGACAGGGCCTTCTCTGTGGTGGCCCCTCGGCTATGGAACTCTCTCCCGAGCGAGATTAGATCTGCCCCCTCCCTCTTGTCCTTCAGGAGGCTAGTGAAATCCTGGTTATGGAATGAAGCATTCCCAGAAAAATGGCTGAGAC
>NW_026847771.1:39243246-39286518 GCF_025583915.1 Anolis sagrei ordinatus
AAATAAATAAATAAATAAAAATTTAACCTCAGCAGAGTGAAAGCCAAAACCAAGATCACCAAAACACCTGTTATAGAACGCCAATATGTTGATGACAACATTGTCTGTGCGCATTCAGAAGGAGACCTTGGGAAGATAGGCGGGCAAATGTCGGTGTGCTGGAAGAAGTAAAGACCACCAGCACTGAAGCAATGCTCCTACTCCATCAACTCCACTGGACTGGCCACATTGTCTGAATGCCCGATCACCATCTCCCAAAGCACTTACTATACTTCCAACTCAAGAACAGAAAACGGAATGTTGGCGGACAGGAAAAGAAATTTAAATATGAGCTTAAAGCCAACCTTTAAAACTGTAGCATAGACACTAAGAAGTGGGAAGCCCTGGCTCTTGAGCGCACTAGCTGGAGGTCAGCTGTGACCAGCAGTGTTGTGGAATTTGAATTGGCATGAATGGAGGGCGAAAGGGAGAAACGTGACAAGAGGAAGACCCATTAAGCCAACCCTGACCGGGACCTCCTTCCACCTAGAAACCAATATCCTCACTGTGGAAGAACATGCGGGTCAAGAATAACATATATGGTTCTGGCCCAGCTTACTTGTCCTCTGAAAAAAGCAATTAGCGATTGTGGAAACCCTTATCTCAGAGCATCTCTTGCATGGAAAAATAACAAAGAAATATCTCCTTGACTTCGGAGGCTGGCCATCAAGGGGATAATCACTTTTAAATCACATTATAATAGGAGGAAAGAGGACCTTCGGAAGGTCTTCTTCTTCCCGTTTCCTTTCAAGCCTTTTCATTAAAGACATTCACCCAAAATCTCCCCCATTGTGCCCTGCCTGACCGCAAGAGGAAAACCCGAATTAAGTAGTATCGTTCACATCGATGCTTATCTCAGATCAATCATGACACAATAGATTGGCTTTTCTTGAAGGCCAGTTCGGACTCGTTAGGCTCCCTGGACATTTCCTGTAACTCCATAATCCATTCAAGAATGCATTGTTTTCCTTCGTCCCGCCTCCCTCCCTTCTGATTCGCTGGAGCGCCGAGGTTGCAGGAGTCTTCTGATTGGCTCTGGCGCACCGCAGAAGCCCTGTGATTGGCCCAGACGCGCGCGGGACGGCCAAGCCTCCTCCCAGCTGTTTGCGCGCCGAGCGAGGGGCGGGGAGCGGGAGTTTTGAACCGCACAACTCTGTATTTTCTATAAGAATGGCATTTATTTCTGTACATGCATGCTTAGCTTGGCAAATGATTGCTGCTTTGCATCCTTTTCAGCTGAATCACTAATAAACATCTCGGTGGTACTTTCTTCAGGTTTGATGAGATTCTTTTTGGGATCTTGGGGAAAATAAATTGCTTAAAATTAGGCTTCTCTTTGCTCACCAATGTAGCGATCCCTCTTTGATGGGACCGCAGGGTCTCTCCTCCTGCAGTAGACCCTTCTAAAGTTCCTATCGACTTCAGGACCAGGCTTTTGGACAACAGACATAGATACCACTTTGGACATGGAATTGGACATGGAATTAACTGGAATGGTGATACGGCTGTTAATGCTGGGTTTTTTTTTTTTACCGTTTTAATGAAAGTTTTACATGTTGTTTTAATTGTTATTATATTGCTCTATTATATGTAGTGGCATCAAATTGCTACCAAATGTAAGCCGTCCTGAGTCCCCCTTTGGGGGTTGAGAAGGAATGGGATAGAAATACAGAAAATAAATAGAATAAAATAGGGCTCCACAGTCACCTACGTATCCACCGCCAAGACACTACACTTGGAAGGCCATCATACCCGGACAACGAGGGATTGCCTAAGTAATTAAGTAAGTAATATATGCACTGTTGAAGGATGCTAAGCAAGGGGCTTTGAATGAAATTAACAGCAAAAGAGAGACATACCCTTTCTCTGTAGGAAAAGAGCAATACAGAAGAAAATGTTTTTAAGAAACAAGATGTGACATGTAGAGGTACAAGAAGGTACTTCCTTACACAGGATGTTGTGTTGTGGTTAACTTCAAAGGTTGTGGTAAAGTGCAGAGTCTGCATGTACAAGAAGGTACTTTCCATCAAAAGATCAAGGGAGAGGGGCTGGAAAGAGAGTACTTTCCATGACAAAAAAATGTTCTTGTTTACTTGAGGTTATATATTGGTGGTAAAAAGCCAAGAAGAGACGGCAGTCACTTGAAGGGTAGCATCTGCGCATGCTACCAGCCTGTCCGTCTTCTTCATGAAGAAATTAAAATAAACCTTGTTTTTTTTATCTCTTTTGGGAGTGTCTCCTTCCTTACGTGTTCCCATGACTGGATGGACCTAAGAAGACCCAATTTAGGGTCTCTAACACTGTCACTAACAGAATGCCACTCAGTTGCTACAATCCTGTTCAGTCATATGCATATGTCCTGTTTTGAATGGGAAGCAAGGGGCCATACTTCTCTCACAGCAGTCCCAAAGCTCACAACCTCTGAGGATGCTTGCCACAGATGCAGGCAAAACGTCAGGAGAGAATGCTTCTAGAACATGACCATACAACCAGAAAAAAAACCCTACAACAACTGAGTCTTAAAGCTCCTGCTGCAACCACTGCAAAGGACTGGAGAGAAGAGGAAGGACGACCACTTGTCCAATTCACTACAGTTCATCTGTGTCATCTGTTGGAAAACATTGGCTAATATTTCCACAAATAACTCCATGAACTCACACGTACATGATGTCGAGGTCATAAGCAAGCACCTTCATTGAATGAGGAACACACTTTTAGTTCCTTTTAAAAAGTAAGAAAAGGTGCTAACCAGGGTGCCTAGACACCCCAAACAAAGCACAGTAATGACACTTAATGTCATTATTTAAACCCTCTATTCCTTTTTTAATTCACTCTGGTCGTGCCAGCCTCCTTTCTTTTCCCTGGGAGGCCTCTAAGCCTCCATATTCAGTGGCCACCAAGCTAAGTCACTCCAGTTGTTGGGAAGGAAAAGACGGGACAGAGCTATTGCCTTCATGTCTTGCTTGTAAGCTTCCCACAAGTATCTGGTTGCTCCCAGTTTAAATAAAAAACAGAATGTTGAACTGGATGGACCTTTGGTCTGTTCCGGCAGAACTTTGTCTATGTTCTTGTCAGGCTTAGGGAGTCATGTGTTGGTTGACTGGCTAGAAAAGGTTTATTCTATGACTGGAAGGATCTGTCTCTGCATTGCCAAGTTGTTACATGAATGGGTTGCTGTGAGTTTTCCAGACTGCATTTCCATGTTCCAGAAGCATTCCCTCCTGACATTTCACCCACATCTATGGCAAGCATCCTCAGAGGTTGTGCGGTCTATTGGAAACTAGGCAAGTGGGGTTTATATATCTGTGGAATGTATTGTCGAAGGCTTTCATGGCTGGAATCACTAGGTTCTTGTGGGTTTTTTCGGGCTATAGGGCCATGTTCTAGAGGCATTTCTCCTGACGTTTCGCCTGCATCTATGGCAAGCATCCTCAGAGGTAGTGAGGTCTGTTGGAATTAGGACAATGGGTTTATATATCTGTGGAATGGCTGGGGTGGGGCAAAGAGCTCTTCTCTGCTGGAACTAGGTGTGAATTTTTCAACTGACCACCTTCATTAGCATTTGAAGGCCTGGCTGAGCCTGGGAAAATCTTTTTGTTGAGAGGTGTTAAGATGTGCTTGGTTGTTTCCTCTCTGCTGTTTTGCTGTTGTAATTTTAGAGTTTTTTTTTAATACTGGTAGCCAGATTTTGTTCATTTTCATGGTCTCTTCCTTTCTGTTGAAATTGTCCACATGCTTGTGGATTTCAATGGCTTCTCTGTGTAGTCTGACATGGTGGTTGTTGGTGTGGTCCAGCATTTCTGTGTTCTCAAATAATATGCTGTGTCCAGGCTGGTTCAACAAATCTGTGGAATGTCCAAGGTGACAAAAGAACTCTTGTCCGTTTGAGGTAAGCGTGAATGGTGCAATTGGCCACCTTGATTAGCACTGAATGCCTGGCTGCTTCCTGCCTAGGGGGAATCCTTTGTTAGGAGATGTTAGCAGACTGAAAGCCAAAACCAAGGTTACAACAACATCTGACCGCATCTCCGTTTATGAACCCACACGCTCTCTTCGTTCATCCGGAGAGGCCCTGCTCGTGATCCCACCTGCATCGCAGGCGCGTTTGGTGGGGACGAGGGACAGGGCCTTCTCTGTGGTGGCCCCCCGACTTTGGAACACCCTCCCCAAAGACATTAGACAGGCCCCCACACTGGCAGTCTTTAGGAAGAATTTGAAGACCTGGCTGTTCCAATGTGCCTTTCCAGAATAGGAAAACTCCAGTAAGCACTTTATTAGAGTCCCAGAAGCACTTTATCAGAACTTTAAGATTCTCTGCACACTGCACTTCCTTGAAATCCGATAGACCATCTGTCACATCCAGCACCTTTTAATCTGTACCCATTACTTGGCCCGGCCCTGTTTTTATTGTGTTATGCTGTATTGTTGTTGTTTTTACTGTTATTGCTTTAATGTTTTTGATTTGCTTTGAATTGTATTGTTATGCTATTGTGTTGTTGAGGCCTTGGCCTTTGTAAGCCGCATCGAGTCCTTCAGGAGATGCTAGCGGGGTACAAATAAATAATAATAATAATAATAATAATAATAATCTGTTATAGAACTCCAGTATGCTGATGACAATTTCGTCTGTGCGCATTCAGAAGAAGATTTACAAGCCACTCTAAACACCTTCGCAGAAGCATACAAGAAGCTCGGCTTGTCATTGAACATCGAGAAAACCAAAGTGATGTTCCAGCAGCCACCAGCCAACCCCTCTCCAATGCCAGAGATACAGCTTAATGGTATAACATTAGAAAATGTTGACCATTTTTGCTACCTTGGCAGTCACCTCTCCATAAAAGTGAACATCGACACCAAAATACAACACCGCCTGAGCTCTGCGAGTGCAGCATTTTTCCGAATGAAGCAGAGAGTGTTTGAGGACCAGAACATCCATAGGGATACCAAGGTGCTTGTTTTTAAAGCTATTGTCCTCCCAGCACTGCTATATGCCTGCGAAAAGTGGATTGTCTACAGACATCACATGCAACTCCTGGAACGATTCCATCAGCGCTGCCTCCGGAAAATCCTGCAAATCTCTTGGGAAGACAAGTGGACAAATGTCAGCGTGCTGGAAGACGCAAAGACCACCAGCACTGAAGTGATGGTCTTCCGCCATCAACACCGCTGGACGGGCCACGTTGTCCGGATGCCCAACCACCGTCTCCCAAAGCAGTTGCTCTACTCTGAACTCAAGAATGGAAAACGGAATGTTGGTGGACGAGAAAAGAGATTTAAAGATGGGCTCAAAGTCAACGTTAAAAACTCTGGCATACTGGTAGCCAGATTATTTTCATGGTTTCCTTCTTTCTGTTGGAATAGTTCACGTGGTTGTAAATTTCAGTGGCTTCTCTGTGTACTCCGACATGGTGGTTGTAAGAGTGGTCCAGCATTTCTGTGTTCTCAAATAATGTGCTTTGTCCAGGTTGGTTCATCAAGTGCTCTGCTATGGCTGACTTTTTTGGTTGAATTAGTCTGCAGTACCATTTGTGTTCTTTGACTTGTGCCTGGGCAATAAAACTCCAGCTAGACACTGAGAACTGGGAAGCCCTGGCCCTTGAGCGCTCCAGCTGGAGGTCAGCTGTGACCAGCAGTGCTGCAGAATTTGAAGAGGCACGAATGGAGGGTGAAAGAGAGAAACGTGCCAAGAGGAAGGCACGTCAAGCCAACCCTGACTGAGACCGCCTTCCACCTGGAAACCAATGCCCTCACTGCGGGAGAAGATGCAGGTCAAGAATAGGACTGCACAGTCACCTCTGGATCCACAAGAATACTGATCCTGGAAGACTATCCTACTCAGCCAACGAGGGATTCCTTTGTGTGGAGGTATTAGCTGGCCCTCATTGATTCTTCTCTGGAATTCCCCTGCTTTTTGAGTGTTGATCTTTATTTACTGTCCTGATTTTAGAGAGTTTTTTATACCATGCAATTGTGGACAAGTCTACATAGGGACCACCAAACGCAGCATTGCCCAGGCACAAGTCAAAGAACACAAATGGTACTGCAGACTAATTCAACCAAAAAAGTCAGCCATAGCAGAGCACTTGATGAACCAACCTGGACAAAGCACATTATTTGAGAACACAGAAATGCTGGACCACTCTTACAACCACCATGTCGGAGTACACAGAGAAGCCACTGAAATTTACAACCACGTGAACTATTCCAACAGAAAGAAGGAAACCATGAAAATAATCTGGCTACCAGTATTTTTTTAAAAAAACTTTAAAATCAGGACAGTAAATAAAGAACAACACTAAAAAAAACCAGGGGAATTCCAGACAGGAGACAATCAGAGCCAGCTAACACCTCCCAACAAAGGATTTCCCTAAGTAAGAAGCAGTCAGGCTTTGAAGCTGCAAGGCTTTGCAATACTAATCAAGATGATTAATTGCAACATTCACATTTGCCTCCAACAAACAAGAGTTCGTTCTCCCACCCTGGACATTCTACATATATATAAACCTCACTTGCCTAGTTTCCAACACACCACACAATCTCTGAGGGTGCCTGCGATAGATGTGGGTGAAACATCAGGAGAGAATGCTTCTGGAACATGGCCATACAGCCCAGAAAACTCATAGCAACCCAGTGATTCCGGCCATGAAAGCCTTCGACAACACATTGTTGCATGAATGGCACAAATGTTTCCTAAGACCGTGATACGGTGGAGTCTTCTGCCCTCAAGTGCGTGAAAGTTCTGATTTCCCACTTGGGATATCTTTGCTAATTGTGTACCTTCTTCTCTAGATCCTTGCTGTTGTTAACTGCCATCAAGCCAACTTTGATGCATGGAGACCAATGAATAAGAGACCTCCAAGTCACCAATCCAGCTCAGACGCAGGGCCATGGCTTGTTGGTTGAGTCCATCCATCTGGAATGAGTTCTTCTTCTTTTTCTACTGCCTTCTACTGGTTTCTAGTGATCCATCTTTTTCCATAATATATTCAAAGTATGATAACCTCTGTTTAATCATCTTGGCTCCTAGGTAGAGGTCAAATTTGATTTGCTTTGGGACCCATTGATAGGTCTTTCCAACACTCCATGATATCAGTAGTACTCTTTTCCAGCACCACATTTCAAATGACTTGCTTTCCTTCCCATCAGCCTTGTTCATTGATGAGCTTTCGCAACCATACATAGAAACAGGGAATACAATGACATGGACCATCTTCATTTTCATATTCAATGATACATCTTGATACTTCAGGATCTTGTCTGGTTCCTTCACAGCTACCCTTCCAAGTCCTTGTTCAATTCCTAGGGAAGTCTAGTTCAGGGTATTTTGGGCTAGATTCCTAAGGGGCAGTTTTGGGAGTTACTTTCAGAGATTAATTTCCCCAAGTAATTTTCTGTGGTGGAACTTTGAAGACTTGTAACCCAGGAGAGTTTAAGGTTTTACTCTAATGCAACCACAAGCTTTTCATGCCAGTATTTTCTGAAACCATTAAGCATTTGTACCTGAATTATTTCAAGCTTGTTCAATAAACATTCTTGTTCTTTTATTAACTTATACCAGCCTCAGTGTGTGTACCTTGGTGGTCAAAGTATTTCTAAAGACAGTTTCACAGCAGCCACTGAGAAACTATAGTGGCACAGTGTGTGTTACAGAACAAACTCACAATATTACCTCAGCCTGATTAATACTGGAATGGTGGCAGCAGAATTCATTTGAAGAGGCATTTTAAGTCTCTCAGTTCTAGTGTTTCCCAGTTCCTACCTTTTAAAATGCTAAGTGTCTCTCCCCTTTGCTGCTCTAATCTCCCCTGATATTGCAATAATCAGTGGTATATATTTCAACAATTAAAATAAAGAGAAATTTAAATATACAGCTATTTCAACAACCATACTCCCTCCTCCTTTTGACGGCTTTATATTTTTGGTGAGCACGCGTTCATATTTTAGGTGGTGCCTGTCGTTATAACTGGCATAGACAATCCCAACTTTAGCATTCAGTAACTTATGTTGACATGCATCCTGCTTAAAACTTCACACATGCATCTGTATACCTATATATCTAGACACCTGAATTGTAACCAAACTGAGAAGTCTGCATTAGATTGAGCACTTCCTGTAGCCTATGGAAAATCTTGAACTATTTCACTGTTTTCGAATTAGTTTCTCGTTATCTTTATGATCTTCTGATCCTTCTTGTCTGTCTAGTTTCACACCAGTACATAGACTGGAAATGCAGTTACACAGACAGTCCTAATTTTGTTTTTGATGTTTATTCGTTCAGTCGCTTCTGCCTCTTCATGACCTCATGGACCAGCCCACACCAGAGCTCCCTGTCGGCCGTCACCACCCCCAGCTCCTTCAGAGTCAAGCCAGTCACTTCAAGGATACCATCCACACATCTTGCCCTTGGTCGGCCCCTCTTCTTTTTTTCCTTCCATTTTCTCCAGTATCATTGTCTTCTCCAAGATATCCTGTCTTCTCATTATGTGGCCAAAGTTCTTCATCTTTGCCTCTAATATCCTTCCCTCCAATGAGCAGTCGGGCTTTATTTCCTGAAGTATGGACTGGTTGGATCTTCTCGCGGTCCAAGGCACTCTCAGAATTTTCCTCCAACACAACAGTTCAAAAGCATCTATCTTCCTTCGTTCAGCCTTCCTTATGGTCCAGCTCTCACATCTATAGGTTACGACGGGGAATACCATTGCTATAACTATGTGGATCTTCGTTGCCAGTGTGATGTCTCTATTCTTAATTATTTTGTCGAGATTGGTCATTGCTTTTCATGCTCTTCTTGCTTTATACTTCATTAATATATCTATACCTATCTAGACATCTATAAACCAAAACTGAGAAGTCTGCATTAGACCTAGTACTTTCCCCCGTGACCTTTTGTTGGTCTGTTTCTGTCACTATTTAAAGAAGAATCAGGATTTCAGGTTGGAGACCACCCATGGGTTGCCCAGGCACTATTTCAACACTATAAATGACTCTCAGAAGCATCTTAATTTCCCAGTTTGGGCAGAAAGGCAGCTGGAACTCTGCTGTTACTTGGAGGAGGCCCAAAGTGAAAGGCTTGATGCAATGAATTCAGCAATGTTCAAGGCATTCGACAGATTCCTCAAGCTCTATAAAACTGTTGACACTGTCACTCTTCACTGCAATGGCAAGAATGTAAACCTTCCCATCACAGTCCATTCAATCTGTTGGCAAATACCAGTGGCAACCCACCCCCCCCCCCCCCCCCCCCCCCCCCAAACATGTGTTTTACAAGCAGAAGGACCATGGTATCCTTCTGGGCCATCTCTCTAGGATGGGGCTTGGGGGCATCATGTTAGGTGCTGGGGGACTCCTGTTGGACTCCCTGGCCGGTGGCCTACGGGGTCCCTTAGTGTGCAATTCTGTTCCCCATGCTGCTGGGAGAGATCTTCTGGAGTTTTGGAGTTCAGTGTCAAATGTATGCAGACGACACCCAATTCTATTACTCCTTTCCACCCAATGCCAAGGATGCTATCCTTGTCCTGAACTGGTGCCTGTCATCAGTAATTGACAAGCTGAAACTAAATCCAGACAAGTCAGAGGCATTCCTGGTCAGTCAGAAGGTCAATCAGGGTGTGGGATTACAGTGTGTGTTTTATGGGGGTCACACTTCCCCTGAATGCACAGGTTCACAGCCTAGGGATGATCCTGGATTCATTGCTGTCCCTGGAACCCGAGGAGCGGTGGCCAGGAGTACCTTCACACAGTTAAAACTTGTGTGCCAGCTGTACCTTGAGACTTTAGACTTGGCCATGGCAGTCCATGCTTTAGTCACATCCTGTCTTGACTACTGCAATGCTCTCTACGTGGGGCTGCCTTTGAAGACAGTTTGGAAGCTTCAAATGGTACAGAGATTGTCAGACAGATTACTAACTGGAGTGTCATACAGGGAGCAGATAACGCCCCTGTTACGGCAGCAGCACTGGCTGCCGGTCTGTTTCTGGGCTAAATACAATGTGCTGGTTATCTATATATATAAAAACCTTCTGGTCGTTGTTAGTGGCCTAAAAACAAACAAACTATGGGGCCAGCTGACATCAAATTTGGCTTCCAAACTTCTCATACCGCAAGGTATGACCAACAATAATAAAAAATAAAAGAAACCACGAAAAAGAACTAAAATGTTCTAAAAAAGGAGAGGACAACACGGAGCATGTGCACAGGGGTGGGGAGGGTGCACGTGCGCAGGAGAGCTCCTCCAGCGTCTCTCTCTCTCACCTCAGCTAACAAGTCCTCAGCGCTCTGGCCGCTTGCTTTCCCCGCCCCCATTGCCTTTTCCTCATCACCGAAAGAAGCACCAGCTGGCAGGGAAGGGAGGCAGGGAGGCAGGGAGAAGCCCTGCTGCTCAGAGGGAGGGAAGGAGGGAGCTCCACAGGGGGCTGTTGTGCTACTGCCAGTGAGGGCAGAGCTCTGTTTACATTGCTGGCAGCTCCAACACTGCAGGTGGGAGTCGGTTTGGGGAGACATGGGCCCTGAGTAACAACACAAAATTGACCACTCCCACTCCTTTGGCCTGTAAAGGTGTGTGTGCATGTGCCTCATACAAATTATTATGAACCCGAGGCTGGCCATCTGTCAGGAGTGCTTTGGTTGTGATCCTCCCATATGGTAGGATCACAACCTACCTATATGGTAGGATCACAACCTAAAAGGGGTTAGACTATCTTACTCTCACCAAAGTCTGAATGGCCATCTGTCAGGAGTGCTTTGGTTGTGCTCCTCCCATATGGTAGAAGGGGCTGGACTAAATGGCCTTTGGAGGTCTCTTCCCTCCCTTCCCATCCCATCCCTTTCTCTTCTGGGCTTGGTGTCGCCGCCAAAGGGATCCCTGCTTGGCACAGAGGCAAAAAGGCGAGCAGGTCACTTAAGCCCCACAGAGAGAGAGATAAAATGACTGAGGGAGAAAGGAAATCCTTCCAGCAGCAGGAGGAGGAGGAGGAGGATGAGCCTGGCAGGTCAAGGCACCCCTGAGCATCAACAGAGTGCCTCAGGAGAGTGGTGCGTGTTGATGAGGACAACTTTAGAGCCCTTGTGGTCTTTTAGGAAGGGAAAGGGAAAGACACCACTGTAGAATTACAGGCAGTCTTAAACCTACAAACAAGATCTGTTTTCTAGGTCTTTGGTTGCATTTGTATCTAAGGCCCCTTCCACACACCTGAATAAAACCCCACATTACCAGCTTTCACATGGAATATATGGCAGTGTAGACTCAGATAAGCCAGGGCCCTTCCACACAGCCCTATAACCAGAATATCTAGGCACAATAACTCACAATATCTACTTTAAACTGGGTTTTCTGGGAGCCCTTCCACACAGCCCTCTATCCCAGAATATCAAGGCAGAAAACCCCACATTATCTGAGTGTGGATTCAGAAAACCTAGCTCAAAGCAGATACTGTGCGATTTTCTACCTTGATATTCTGGGAGAGAGGGCTGTGTGGAAAGAAAGGAAAGAAAGAGGTAGAGAAGGAAGAAACCAGAGAAAGGAAGAAAAAAAGACAAGGAAGGAAGGAAGGAAAGAGGGAGGGAAGGAAGGAGAGAAAGGAGGGGAAAAAGGGAGGGAAAATTGGCCACAGCAACGCATGGCGGGTACAGCTAGTTACCTATAAAGCCCCTAAACGGTTCAGATTCAGACTATCTGAATAACCGCATTTCTGTGTACCAGCTCGAGCGCTGCGATGTGTGGAGGAGGCCCACTTCTCAGTCCCACCCCCGTCTCATGTGCAGCTGGTGGGAACAAGAGAAAGGTCCTTCTTCGTGACTACTCCCTGTCTCTGGAACTCCCTCACTAAAGACTTAAAAATGGCCCCTTCTCTCCTCTCCTTTAAAAAGCTTTTAAAAACACATTTATGCTAGGGCTGGGCAGTTTCGTTTCGTTAATTCGTAATTCGTTAATAATTCGTTAATTTTTTCAATTACAAAACAATAACGAACCATTCTGGAGCAATTATTAAAAAAAACGAATTTTCAAAAACGTTTTGTAAATGCTTCGCATTTCGATATTGTATTCGTTTTGTTATTGTTTTGAGGTCGTTTCGTTATTATTTCCGCATGTCTGGGCCAGTTTTATGGTTTAATTAGTGAAAAAAAATTATAATATCACACCAACAGTCAACAACAGAGGGAGAGGGAAGCTTCAGAAGGTTTTGGAGGTTTTTTAGCGTATTTCGCGGTCGCGTCCGCCATTAACGAATCGATTCGTTATTGTTTCGGAAACCGATTCGTTAATTTTTTACCATTTACGAAATTTCGTAAATATCGAACTTTTTAAAAGGAAAATTTTGTAATTATTTTAAATATCGAAACAAAAAAAAACCCCAAATACAAATCGATTTTAGAAACAAATTTTTCCGTTGTTACCCAGGCCTAATTTATGCACTTTAGCCTATGGAGAGGAGGAGAACTAATTACACCTATATACATCTTGCCTTGTTGTTGAACATCTGTCTTTGTTAACCTGTTGTACACTGTCTTAACCCCAATTATTTTAGTCAGATTTTAAGAGTTTTTAATGGATTTAATACACTAAATGTGTTAAATGAATTATGTTATGTTTTTTGTTACTGGCTTGGGTGCCCGGCGAAGCCCGGGTTATCTGAAAAAGGCATTGTTTGTTTGGGGGTTTCTGAATGAAGCAGAGAGTGTTTGAGGACTGGGAGACATCCGTAGGGATACCAAGGTGTTTGTCTACAAAGCTATTGTCCTCCCAACCCTGCTATATGCCTGCGAAACGTGGACTGTCTACAGACGTCACATGCAACTCCTGGAACGATTCCATCAGCGCTGCCTCCGGAAAATCCTGCAAATCTCTTGGGAAGACAAGCGGACAAACGTCAGCGTGCTGGAAGAAGCAAAGACCACCAGCATTGAAGTGATGGTCCTCTGCCATCAACTCCGCTGGGCCGGCCACGTTGTCCGGATGCCTGACCACCGTCTCCCAAAGCAGTTGCTCTACTCTGAACTTAAGAATGGAAAATGGAACGTTGGTGGACAGGAAAAGAGATTTAAAGATGGGCTCAAAGCCAACCTTAAAAACTCTGGCATAGACACTGAGAACTGGGAAGCCCTGGCCCTTGAGCGCTCCAGCTGGAGGTCAGCTGTGACCAGCAGTGCTGCAGAATTTGAGGAGGCACGAGTGGAGGGTGAAAGAGAGAAACGTGCCAGGAGGAAGGCGCGTCAAGCCAACCCCGACCGGGACCGCCTTCCACCTGGAAACCAATGCCTTCACTGTGGGAGAAGATGTGGGTCAAGAATAGGGCTCCACAGCCACCTACGAATCCACAAGGAAACCCATCATGGAAGACCATCTTACTCGTCCAACGAGGGATTGCTTAAGTAAGTAAGTAGGTAGTATCATTTAGTTAATTAGTAACAATATTTATTAGGAAAAAGCCAATCTTTTATTTCTTTTTTTATGAATGTTCCCATTAGAAAATGCATAACGATGTGGGTGAACTACAATTCCCAGAATCGTGGGTCAATCCTCCCCAAATCAGGCCTGTATGCACAGTTGGCCACGTTGGGTGCCAAGTTTGGTTCAGATCTGTCGTCAGCTGATAAGTGGATAAGGGTGAACTACAACTCCCATATGCCAAGGGCAGTCACCCCCAAATCCTGCCAGTATTTACAGTTGGCCATGTCCATCAAACCCCTCCAGTCTGTTAAGTTGCTGATCAAATCCTCTGTGTTTGCTATGTGCCATAAGAAAGGGTAGGAAAGGGTAAAGGGAGAGGCAGTGGCAGGGTCATGCAAATTCCACACAAGGAACCCCGGGATGCCTGCCTGTGGTGGAGGAAACACATCAAATCTAGGATGAAATTCTCCCCAATTGAAAGCATTCCTTGGGTGGTGGGCCATAGTTTTTGGGGAGGACATTGGCAGCATTTGAGCTACATGTTCATGGTGCTGCTATAACCTGCGGTGTCATTGAGGGAGTGCCTATAGAGGCTTCTCAGCACTTGGAACTATATTTGTGAGTAAGCGGACGCCTTCTCCACATACACATTTTTCACTTTTTATTATGTGTATAGATAGATGTATAGATATAGAAATGTTTCACTTGCATTGCGTGTTCGCCACTGTATTTTATATTGTTGTAAGCCATCATGAGTCTCCTCGGGGAGATAGGGCAGGCTATAAATAATAATTATTATGTATTGTCGAAGGCTTTCATGGCTGGAATCACTCAGTTCTTGTGGGTTTTTTCGGGCTATATGGCCATGTTCATGAGCAGGCGAAACGTCAGGAGAAATGCCTCTAGAACATGGCCATATAGCCCGAAAAACCCCACAAGAACTGAATAATAATTATTATCAGGTCAATGCTATGTCCTCTTATTTAAAAGAACAGTTAAGATTCTCCTAAAGCTTTCTAAATCCTGCAAACGTATGGAAACACATTAAGGCAAAGGGACACCTCCAAAATCAGTGCAGTCGACTGAAAGAGACAAAGAAACCCAAGCACAGAGGTGAACAAAAAAAAGTATAAAAGATATATATACACTTATAGTTGATGTAATGAATTGAGTACGGAATATAAGAGTATTGAAAGTATTGATGTATTGATATATTCTAAGAAAACAAATAAAAATATATTTTTAAAAAGAAACCCAATATTCTGCTCTTTTATGGTATTTTAAGATCAGCTCATGCTAAAGTCTGCGTTTTTATTTTTTTTAAATATTTTTATTGTGAATGTTCAGCAAGTGAGAGTCCAAAAGTGGCAGGCTCAAACCCAGCACCTCAATCCGTGGGTGATACCAGATGAGAGACTCCCCCTGGGCACACAGAAGACTGGGCGACTTGGAAGGCGCTGAACAGACTGCGCTCTGGCACCACGAGATGCAGAGCCAACCTTAAGAAATGGGGCTACAAAGTGGAATCCACAACATGTGAGTGTGGAGAAGAGCAAACTACAGACCACCTGCTGCAATGCAACCTGAGCCCTGCTACATGCACAATGGAGGACCTTCTTGCGGCAACACCAGAGGCACTCCAAGTGGCCAGATACTGGTCAAAGGACATTTAATCAACTACCAAACTCACAAATTTTGTATTTTGTCTGTTTGTTTGCTTTGTTCTGTCAGAAATATAATACAATTGACTGGCTACCCTGACACGACAAATAAAAAAAAATTGTGAATGTTTGGTATATAAAAAGTGGTGGAACAATTGGGTTGGGATAGGAAAGTGCAGAAGAAAGAAAAGATAGGGAGGCCCGTAGAGTAGGGCTTCCCTACAAACAAACAAACAAACAAAAATGGGGAAAGAAAAAAGACAAATAAAATAAAATTTAAAAAAATAGGTAAAGGGAAGGGGGGGGGGATAATCCTCATTCTCTCACTCTCACCCACACTCATTCGATCAATACATTCACGGGAAGGGAATTCTGTCCATATTATAAGGTACTTCCAAGTTGATCAGGGATGAATCTTTTTATTCACCTTCTGGGACTATTTTCTTTTCTTCTTGTGGAGAAAATAGCGTCCGATTAATCTATAAATTTTGCTGTATTTTAATCAACCGGCAATTTTCTCTTGTGCGTCGAGTAGTTTTGTCATTGGTGTTATTAAAATTGTTGTTGTTATTGTTACTATTTGTGAAGGAGGGTAAAATTACTGCCACCAAATTTGTGAGGAAGCCCTGTAATTCTCAGCATCAACTTAGGAGCTGGTTTATAAAGGGACTATTAGTTACAGAAGTATTTATTTATTTGATAGCGTAGCGTTTAATGTCCCTGGTTTGGTTTTTCTACTTATGCAGGCTGTTTGACTTAGGAGAAACTGTATCAGGCAAGGCTTGAGGAAAACAGTAACAAGTTTATTGGAACAAGCAAGGTATAACAGATTCGATGTTTCTTCTCTAGAGGCACAAATCTTGATAGGTTACATTAGTAAGGTTTCATGAGTAACTTTAGGTACAGACTTTAAGAGGTTTCTGTAAGCAGATGTATCTTTCCTGGACAACTGTCCTAATAAAACAAATAAGCTAAAAGGCTTATTTAACAGAATTGGCTCCCAGCCAAACCTTGATTCTTAACCCAGAATCAATAACCCCCTGTAGTTTTATCACTACCGGGTCCTTTCCTGTAACCCCTTTGGTCACAAATTAATTCCCTGAATCTCCACCCAGAGATTCAGTCTTCCCTGTAACTCTACCGGTCACAGACTGCCACTTTCAAACAGCTAAGCCGTGAAGTGACAGTTGGCTCCGCCCCCGTTGCTATGGCAACTCAGCTCAAGCCACCAGCCACCATCTCTAACAAAATATAATCCTACATACTTACCATTTATTAACTACTGTTTAAACAACACATAACCATAAGAATAAAAGTTACACATCATCACACTATTTTTTTAATTTTTAATATTGTTGTTATTACTTAATCCTTTTTCTCCTCCTCTAAGTATTGGAGGAAGTTATTCCAATTTGTTGTTTTAGTCCTGTTACTATTTTGGGATATTCTTTGAGTAAGAAGGTCCATATTCATAATATCAAGAACTTTAAACAGAGAGGGGATTTCCTGGGATTTCCACAACTGAGCCAGCTTCATTCTTGCAGCTGTTATTAAATAGAAGAAGATCTTGTTCATATTTGTGTCCATGTCAAAATCCATGATGCCTAACAAGAAATATTCCGGTTTTAATTTGAATTTTATTTTTAAGATTATTTCTATTTTTTTGTGAATTTTTTTGTGAAAAGGACTTGATCTTTTTGCATCTCCACCACATGTGGAAGAAGTCTCCCTTTTCTTTCCTACATTTCCAACATTTTCCATTGTTTTTTCCTTTGCTAATTTTCGATAATAACTCTGGGGTTAGGTAGATTCTCTGAATTAGTGTTTTTTGTCTGTGGTTTTACCTATAGTCGTGTCGTTTAAAAGTGTTGAGTTAAAAGGCGCTTTCCAAAGATGTGGAATAAAGATGTCTCGAGGTGCTTTTGACTGGAAACCCTCACACCTAATCGGAAAAACACATTATAATGATTTTTTTTCCAGGTCAGGAGTGACTTGAGAAACTGCAAGTCCCTTCTAGTGTGAGAAAATTGACCATCTGCAAGGACATTGCCCAAGGAATGCCTGGATGCTTGATGTTTTCCCATCCCTGTGGGAGGCTTCTGTCATGTCCCGCATGAGGAGCTGGAGCTGACAGAAGGAGCTCAACCCACTCTCCCCAGATTTGAACTGCTGACCAAGGGTTTAACCCACTGCGCTACCAGGGGTTCCATTGTTACATGGGCATCTCATCAAAAGTGCATTATTTTGAGAGTAGTTCATCTTTGATCAGCTGCCTGAAGTTGCACCTTTCTACAAAGGTCTTGGCATTTCCTCCGCAGCACAGGGAAAGGCACCTTAACTAATCGTCCTCATCCTTTCTTCCTTTCCCTCCTGCAACGAACAGCGAATCGCTAGCTGCATAGGAAATGCAAAAATACCTTTTCCCCTCTCCATCCCATGCCAAACGCAGCTGGCTGTGACCAATAGAATCCTTTACCCACACCCAAACCCATAAATATATCTAAAATAAGATTCTTCAGGAATGAAGCTTTAGGATGCTTGGTAGAAACAATGGTAGCATGATTCAAAGCAGGTGCCGTCAAGAATGGGGGGAAGGAGAAAGCAAAAGAGCCCCCTTTCCTTTGCGTTGCCAGGTAAAGTGTCTCCTTGCCTTAGCTCTCTAAGCCTTACTGTCATCTACAATCTACATGCCACTCTAAACACTCTAAACACCTTCGCAGAAGCATACGAGAAGCTCAGCCTGTCATTGAACATCGAGAAAACCAAAGTGCCGTTCCAGCAGTCACCAGCCAACTCCTTTCCAATGCCAGTGATACAGCTTAATGGTGTAAAATTAGAAAATGTTGACCATTTCCGCTACCTTGGCAGCCACCTCTCTACCAAAGTCAACATCGACACCGAAATACAACACCGCCTGAGCTCTGCAAGTACAGCATTTTTCCGAATGAAGCAGAGAGTGTTTTTAGGACCGGGACATCCGTAGGGATACCAAGGTACTTGTTTATTATTAACTTTATTTGTACCCCGCTAACATCTCCCAAAGGACTCGGTGCGGCTCACAAAGGCCAAGGCTCTCAATAAAACAACAGCATAACAAATACAACAATAAAACTCAAAAAGCAAATCAATAAACATTAAAGCAATAACTAATAACTAAGGGCCGGGCCAAATGTAATGAATAAAAATTAAAAGTGCTGGGCATGACAGGAGAAATGTAAGGATTTTAGGGTAGGTACGATGTGCAGACAATCTTAAATCTCTAATAAAGTGCGTTTGGGACATGATGCTGGGAGTTTCCTATTCTGGAAAGGCACACTGGAACAGCCAGGTCTTCAAGCTCCTCCTAAAGACTGCCAACGTTGGGGCTAGTCTGATGTCCTTGGGGAGAGAGTTCCAGAGTCGGGGGGCTACCACAGAGAAGGCCCTGTCCCTCGTACCCACCAAACGCACTTGCAACGCAGGTGGGATCGTGAGCAGGCTCTTTCCAGATGAACGAAGGGATCATGTGGGTTCATATACGGAGATGCGGTCACGCAGGTAGGCAGGTCCCAAACCGTTTAGGGCTTTGTAGGTAAGCACCTGCACCTTGAATTGGGACCGGAAAATGAACAGCAGCCAATGGAGCTCCTTAAACAGGAGGGTTGACCTCTCTCTGTAAGGAGCACCAGTTAACAACCTGGCCGCCGCCCGTTGGACCAGTTTATAAAGCTATTGTCCTCTCAACCCTGCTATATGCCTGCAAAACGTGGACTATCTACAGACGTCACATGCAACTCCTGGAACGATTCCATCAGCGCTGCCTCTGGAAAATCCCGCAAATCTCTTGGGAAGACAGGCGGACAAACGTCAACATTCTGGATGTTTATTCTTTGCTCTGTTCTGGTGGTCTTTGTTCTGGTGGTCTTTGCTGGAAGAAGCAAAGACCACCAGCTTTGAAGCGATGGTCTTCCACCATCAACTCCGCTGGACTGGCCATGTTGTCCGTATACCCGACCACCGTCTCCCAAAGCAGTTGCTCTACTCCGAACTCAAGAATGGAAAAAGGAATGTTGGAGGACAGGAAAAGAGATTTAAAGATGGGCTCAAAGCCAACCTTAAAAACTCTGGCATAGACACTGAGAATCGGAAAGCTCTGGCCCTTGAGTGCTCCAGCTGGAGGTCAGCTGTGACCAGCAGTGCTGCAGAATTTGAAGAGGTACGAATGGAGGGTGAAAGAGAGAAACTTGCCAAAAGGAAGGCATGTCAAGCCAACCCCGACCGGAACTGCCTTCCACCTGGAAACCAATGTCCTCACTGGAGCACCGATGGTTTACCATCAGCGAATGGTTCTGCTAGTTCATGGCATCACAAACCCACCTATGTTCAAGGCTTCTCGTCCCACTGATAGACAAGGTAATTTCAAGAGGCAAGAAATGAGTACCATTCTCTTAAAAGACACTATTTGGATATAAGTCAAATGTTTCAGTGCTCCAGTGCATCCTCTTTCAAATTTGAGGGAGAGAGTTTGCACCACATTTGTCAATGGTTAATAATAATAATAATAATAATAATAATAATAATAATAATAATAATTGTATTTATACCCCACCTCCATCTCCCCAAGGGACTCAGAGCGGCTTACATGAGGCCAAGCCCAACAGCACATCAATAAACAAGAAAGCAATAAACAAAACATAACAACAATACAGTTAAATAAATCACATATAAACATTAACATGCAAGGATTTAAAAACCTATGGCCGGGCCAGATATAATAGTTAAAAATTTAAAAATAAACGCTGGGCATGAACAAGGTAGGCTATATCTAATAGGAGGGTTTTAAAGAAGTGAGGGGAGCGCAATCCAAGTGGATTGTTAAAGTGCATTTGAGGACATCTTGCTGGGAATTATTTCCTTAGTCCAGGAAGGCACACTGGAACAGCCACAATTTCAGGCTCCTCCTAAAGACTGCCAATGTTGGGGCATGCCTGATATCCGTGGGAAGTGAGTTCCAGAGTTGGGGGGCCACCACCGAGAATGCCCTCTCCCTCGTCCCCACCAATCGCACCTGCGAGGGAAGCCTGAGCGAGAGCAGGGCTTCTCCAGATGAACGAAGAGACCGTGTGGGTTTGTACACAGAAATGTGGTCATGCAGGTAATACTGTCCTTCTTCCCAAATACAGATCTACTAGAAGGATCACGGGCTGAGAAGGACATCAGGACACGTTCCCCAGATTTGTCATCCAGCCAGAGAGTTTTCAACCATTTTTTCCCATGGGAAACCATTTGAAATGCAACAGAAATGTGGACATTTTTCTTCAAAAAAATTAAGTCATTTAATTGACAACTTTTGGCAAGAGGAAAGGGGAAAAATGTTAAAACCCTGAGCGTGCTTTTTTGGCATGGACAGTATGGATCATGCTGAAATCATTGTTCTTGCTTTGGAATCTTTTCCTTCCCTAAAATGTGAATATCAGTAAAAAGAATATCAGAAGTTTGGGAGGTGTCTTTTGTTATTGGTTTTGATGCATAAATAAATAAATTTACGGGAGTGATATTAATTATAGTTTATTTTTATATCTGCAGCCACTGCTGCGTTTTATTGAATCTTTTAAGTTGGTAGGGGTTTTATATGATGTTTTATGTGATGTAATTTGTTTATGTAGGAAACTAGTCCAATGTGGGCTAGGCAAAACTACGGTGAGTTGGATCTGTAATTGGTTAAATGGACGAACCCAGAGGGTGATTCTCCCCAATGCTTCCTCTTCATCCTGGAAAGAAGTGACGAGCGGAGTGCCGCAGGGTTCCGTCCTGGGCCCGGTCCTGTTCAACATCTTTATTAATGACTTAGATGAAGGGTTAGAAGGCAGGATCATCAAGTTTGCAGACGACACCAAATTGGGAGGGATAGCCAATACTCCAGAGGACAGGAGCAGGATTCAAAACGATCTTGACAGATTAGAGAGATGGGCCAAAACTAACAAAATGAAGTTCAACAGTGACAAATGCAAGATACTCCACGTAGGCAAAAAAACAAAAACAAAATGCAAATATACAGAATGGGGTACAATGCCTGGCTTGAGAGCAGTACATGTGAAAAAGGTCTTGGAGTCCTCGTGGACAGCAAGTTAAACATGAGCCAAAACTGTCATGTGGCAGCAAAAAAAGCCAATGGGATTTTGGCCTGCATCAATAAGAGCATAGTGTCTAGATCTAGGGAAGTAATGCTACCCTGTATTCCGCTTTGGTTAGACCACACCTGGAATATTGTGTCCAATTCTGGGCACCACAATTCAAGAGAGATATTGACAAGCTGGAATGTGTCCAGAGGAGGGCGACTAAAATGATCAAGGGTCTGGAGAACAAGCCCTATGAGGAGCGGCTTAAGGAACTGGGCATGTTTAGCCTGAAGAAGAGAAGGCTGAGAGGAGATATGATAGCCATGTATAAATATGTGAGAGGAAGTTACAGGGAGGAGGGAGCAAGCTTGTTTTCTGCTTCCCTGGAGACTAGGACACGGAACAATGGCTTCAAACTACAAGAAAGGAGATTCGCCTGAACATGAGGAAGAACTTCCTGACTGTGAGAGCTGTTCAGCAGTGGAACTCTCTGCCCCTGGAATGTGCGGAGGCTCCTTCTTTGGAGGCTTTTAAACAGAGACTGGATGGCCATCTCTCAGGGAGTGCTTTGAATGCGATTTTCCTGCTTCTTGGCAGGGGGTTGGACTGGATGGCCCATGAGGTCTCTTCCAACTCTATGATTCTAGGTCGAGTTCACAGTGCTCTTTGATTGTAGGTGAACTATAAATCCCAGCAACTACAACTCCCAAATGACAAACTCAATTTTTTGAGTGATGGTCACTTCTTGGGTTAGTAGGTGTCTTGTGGCCATATTTGGAGGGAATTCATCCAGTGGTTTTTGAGTTATCCCACAAACAAACATTACATTTTTATTTATATACGAGGGGTATTTTTAAAATAAGGTCCGTTTTGTTGTAGACACTAGTAGTTCGTGCGCATACCGCAACGAGCACATGCGTCGTGTACCGGCATGCCTCGGGAACAACTGTGCTCAGTTTCCGCTCTGTAGCTAACCTGTACGGTTCTGTTCTGTGCTTTAAAAATGTTTAAGACTATCAACTCACCCTCCGCATGTGTTCGCTCAGTGATACGGTTTTTGTCAGCAAGGAACCTGCCTGCTGCAGAAATTCATCGACAGATTTTTGAAGTGTACGGTGATACTGTTATGAGTGAAAGCAAAGTGCGTAAGTGGGTACGACAATTCAAAGATGGCCGTGACAACGTCCATGATGAGGACCGCTCCGGTCGCCCTTCTTTGATTACAGACTATTTGGTGGCTTCAGTTGAAGCGAGGATTTATGAAAAGGGTATTTTAAAATTGGTTCAGAGGTATGATAAGTGTTTGAACAAACTTGGCAACTATGTCGAAAAATAGAGTGAAGTATGTACTTTCTGAAAATAAATTTACTTTTTTGAAATAAACTTTTGTTGTGTACTTATGTTCAAACAGACCTTACTTAAAAAATACCCCTCGTAGAAGAGGGATGCAAGAAGCCAGCTGTGCCGGGAGAGAGGATGGGGTGGTACTATGAAACAAACTGGAAGAACATACTCTTCTTTTTTTCTCTGCTTGACTAACATTACTTAATTCAAACCAGCCACTAGCCCTGAAGGGCCACATGGGCGGAATGGGTATTACTCAAAGAACACACGGCATTTCCAACCATGTGTCTTTACTTCACATAGGCAGACAGACAGTAGGTAGAGGGACGGGAATGTTTTGCAACCATCTTTGGGAAGCGAGATATGTCCATGCGGTTCTGGTGTATTTACATCCCCCTGTCCCTGTCCCCAAGAGTCCTCCAAGGACACTTCTGGGATTTGAAAGGATTTCCTTGCCTGCCCTAGTTGCTCTGCTGAGAGACAGCCTGGCTGGAAATAAAGTCACTTGCTGGCACATTGTAAATGCAACCCATGCCCTAAGGAGCTCTATCCACCCACCCAGAAACACCCATGGCTAATCGTGGGTCAATCTGATTTTGATTGCTGGCTGGAGAACAGAGGCTCTGCGGTTGAGTCAAGTCAGTTCCAGGTCTCCCATTCAGTGAGAGAGACCAGCCTGATGCAAAGCATTCACCACCCATTGCCGCTCTGCTTCCAGGGGCCGGTAAACAGCCATGCCTTCACCAGCAATGGAATGCAATGGCATGGAATCTGATCACGGCATTAACAACATCCTCCCTGGATGTCAACTCCCCTTCAAACCCATGCTAAATCTCTGTGTTAGCTGCTACCAAATGCTTGGAGCCACAAGATTTTTTGAAAGCAGACTTTTCAATTGAGCAAATTCCTCAACTTCATCATACGCACAAAGAGCCAAACAAACCATAAACCTCATTTACTTCTTGATTACACATCTGTAATTAGAATAAGAGAATCATTGAGTTGAAAGAGACCTCGTGGGCCATCCAGTCCAAGAAGCAGGAAAATCACATTCAAAGCATCCCCGACAGATGACCATCCTTAGTTTTTAGAAGATCATAGTATGTAATGGACACAATATTCCAATATTTATTTATTACTAGCTTGTGGACCCAGCGCTGCCCGGGTTATTAGAGAAAGTGGGTAATGGTGGTTCTGCATGCCAAGTTTGGTCTTTATTGATCATTGGATGATGGTTGCATTGTTTTCAGGAAGTGAGTGAAGGTACTTGAAGTCCCATTGTCCATGGTCAACCCTCCTCCAAACAGCAGCAGGATATAGAGTGAGTCATGGGGGCTCTGTGTGCCAAATTTGGTCTTTATCAGTCATTGGTTCAGAGTCGCAGTGGTTTCAGTAAGTGAGTAAAGGTACTGCAAGTCCCATCATCCATGGTCAACCCTCCTCCAAACAGCATCGGTATGTAGAGTGGGTTATGGGGGCTCTGTGTGCCAAGTTTGGTCTTGATCGGACATTAGATGAGGGTTGCAGCAGTCTTGGGAAGGGAGTGGAGGTACTTGAAGTCCCATCATCCATGGTCTGTCATCCTCGAAAGTGCACCAGGATGTAGAGTGGGTCATGGGCACCCTGTGTGCCAAGTTTGGTCTTGATCAGTCATTGGCAAGGGTCTCAGTGGGCTCAGGAAGTGAGTGAAGTGACTTCAAGTCCCATCATCCATTTCCAAATGTTTCTAAACTGCACCAGGATGTAGAGTGGGTCATGTGCGAATTGTGATCCTGATCCATCACTGTTGGCATGCAAATAGCACCACAGCAGCAGCCAATCAGAATCTTGGAACTTTCAGGCTGGCCAATCAGAAAGCCGGCACATACACCGCCACACATCCGCCGCAAACAAGTTTTGACTTTTATTATATAGATAGAAGATTTATTTGGAGTGCTTCTACCCCGCCCTTCTCAACCCCCTAGGGGGGGACTCAGGGCACCTTACAAAAGGCACAATTCGATGCCCAACAATTCACAAAATACAGTGTACAAATTACAATATAGCGACAACAGTTATAACTAATTAAAAACAATCAAATCAATACAATAGCAGCAATAAAATCATCTTATGGTCAATGTTCGCCAATTCATAATCCATAATCCATCCAGCATTGTCATTGTCCTTTCCTACTCTGGTCGTCATTGTCTTTTATCCATCTGCCAGCTTACCCGAAGGCCTGGTCCCATATCCAGGTTTTTAACTTCCTTCTGAAAGAGAGGAGGGATGTTGATGACCTAATCTCCCCGGGGAGTGCATTCCACAGGCGAGGGGCCACCACCGAGAAGGCCCTGTCCCTCGTCCCCGCCATCCTCACTTGTGACAAAGGTGGGGCCGAGAGCAGGGCCTCCCCAGAAAATCTTAAACTCCGAGGTGGGACGTAGAAGGAGATACGTTCAGACAGGTACGCTGGGCCGGAGCCGTAAAGGGTTTTGTAGGTCAAAACCAGCACTTTGAATTGTGCTCGGAACTGGATCGGCAGCCAGTGGAGCTGACATAGCAGGGGGGTGGTATGCTCCCTGTATGACGCTCCGGTGAGTAATCTAGCTGCCGCCCGTTGGACTAATTGAAGTTTCCGAACAGTCTTCAAAGGCAACCCCACGTAGAGCGCATTGCAGTAATCTATTCGGGATGTAACAAGAGCGTGGACCACCGTGGCCAGATCCGACTTCCCAAGGTAGTAATAGAAGTAATGCTACCCCTTTATTCTGCTTTGGTTAGACCACACCTGGAATATTGTGTCCAATTCTGGGCACCACAATTCAAGACAGATATTGACAAGCTGGAATGTGTCCAGAGGAGGGCGAACTAAAATGATCAAGGGTCTGGAGAACAAGCCCTATGAGGAGCGGCTTAAGGAGCTGGGCATGTTTAGCCTGAAGAAGAGAAGGCTGAGAGGAGATATGATAGCTATGTATAAATATGTGAGAGGAAGCCACAGGGAGGATGGAGCAAGCTTGTTTTCTGCTTCCTTGGAGACTAGGACGCGGAACAATGGCTTCAAACTACAAGAGAGGAGATTCCATCTGAACATGAGGAAGAACTTCCTGACTGTGAGAGCCGTCCAGCAGTGGAACTCTCTGCCCCGGAGTGTGGTGGAGGCTCCTTCTTTGGAAGCTTTTAAACAGAGGCTGGATGGCCATCTGTCAGGGGTGATTTGAATGCAATATTCCTGCTTCTTGGCAGGGGGTTGGACTGGATGGCCCATAAGGTCTCTTCCAACTCTTTGATTCTATGATTCTTTGGTTCTATGATTCTATGATTCTATATAACCTACGGAGCGACATTATCAGGGTGTTTCACTCTGTGCCATCTTCTTGCTTCTTGGCCATCCCTATTGATCTACTCACACTGCATGCTTCCGAGCTACTAGGTAGGTAAAAGCTAAGGCTGACAGTCGGGAGCTCACCCCAACTCGTGGCTTTGAACTGCCAGCTTTCCAGGTATAATAATAATAATAATAAACTTTATTTGTACCCCGCTACCATCTCCCCAAGGGACTCGGTGCGGCTTACATGAGGCCAAGCCCAAAATACATCAAACAAAACATCAATAAACACAACATCAATAAAACAATCAATAAAATACAAATCATATAAATCGCATGAACAGAAAATAAACAATAAACAATCAACAGTGACATAGAAACATTTTAAAAATGGCCGGGCCCAATGTAATAAATAAAAATTGAAAATATGCTGACGTGAACAAGGTAAAATATAACTGGGATAGGATTTTTCAGAGAGAAATGAGGGAACGCAGTCAATCCTGTCAGTATTAAAGTGCATTGTGAGGACATATTGCTGAGATCTCCTTATTCTGGGAAGGCACACCGGAACAACCATGTTTTCAGGCTCCTCCTAAAGACTGCCAACGTTGGGGCATGTTTAATGTCCCTGGGGAGTGAGTGCCAAAGTCGGGGGGCCACCACCGAGAAGGCCTTGTGCTAGCGATTTAACCTGCTGTGCTTCTGCGGTCCCTAAGTTGATTTGATTCTACTTAGCCATCTATTAGGTTAAACCCCTGTGCCGGCAGGACTGAAGACCGACAGGTCGCAGGTTCGAATCCGGGGAGAGGCGGATGAGCTCCCTCTATCAGCTCCAGCTCCTCAAGTGGGGACATGAGAGAAGCCTCCCACAAGGATGATAAAACATCAAAAACATCTGGGCGTCCCCTGGGCAACGTCCTTGCAGATGGCCAATTCTCTCACACCAGAAGTGACTTGCAGTTTCTCAAGTCTCTCCTGACACGACAAAAAAAAAGCCATCATTTCTCTATGGCAGTGGTTCTCAACCTTTCTAACCCTTTAACCCCTTCATCCAGTTCCTCATGTTGTGGTGATCCCCAATCATAATATTATTTTCATTGCTATTTCATAATCGTAATTTTGGTACTGTTATGAATCGTAATGTAAAGATCTGATATGCAGGATGTATTTCCATTCACGGGACCAAATTCGGCATAAATACCCAATACCGGTGGGGTTAGGGGAGATTGATTTTGTCATTTGGGAGTTGTAGTTGCTGGGATTTATAGTTAACCTGCAATCAAAGAGCATCCTGAACTCCACCAATGATGGAATTGAACCAAACTTGGCACACAAAACTCCCATGACCAACAGAAAATAACTGGAAGGGTTTGATGGGCATTGACCTTGCGTTTTGGAGTTGTAGTTCACCTACATCCAGAGATTACCGTGGACTCAAACAATGATGAATCTGGACCAAACTTGGCACAAATACTCAATATGCCCAAATGTGAACACTGGTGGGGTTTAGGGAAAATAGACATTGACATTTGGGAGTTGTAGTTGCTGGGATTTATAGTTAACCTACAATCAAAGAGCATCCTGAACTCCATCAATGATGGAATTGAACCAAACTTGGCACACAGAACTCCCATGACCAACAGAAAATAACTGGAAGGGTGTGGTGGGCATTGACCTTGAGTTTTGGAGTTGTAGTTCACCTACAGCCAGAGATTACCGTGGACTCAAACAATGATGGATCTGGACCAAACTTGGCACAAATACTCAAATGCCCAAATGTGAACACTGGCGGGGTTTAGGGAAAATAGACCTTGACATTTGGGAGTTGTAGTTGCTGGGATTTATAGTTCACCTACAATCAAAGAGCATTCTGAACCCCACCAAGGATAGAATTGGGCCAAACTTCCCACACAGAACCCCATGACCAACAGAAAATACTGTGTTTTCTGATAGTCTTTGGCAACCCCTCTGACACCCCCTTACAAACCTCCCCAGGGGTCCCGACCCCTAGGTTGAGAAACGCTGCTCTATGGAATTAACATATTGTCCACATTCATAAATTACATGATGCTCACTTTTTCTGTTGTTAAGCCAGACAAGTAGGATTTTTGATATCTTGTTGAGTTTGTATAAAATGAAAAGTTTTCCAGTTCTCAGAAAGGGGAAATCCCTTATAATAGACCAGCTTTCCGAACTTCAAATGTCTTCTAAAAAGGGATACTTGGAAACTAACTTCCGTTTCATTGTAGCACAATTTTAATTAGATGACCTCCAAGGTCCTTTCTAGTATTCTATATGCATTTGCCTCCGACCACCTGCACATACCCAAGTGATCACAAAATAGGCTATTTTAATGTTGTCCTAAAAGGGACATCAACCATAAAAAAACAAGTCTGAATGGAAAAGGTTATCAAAATGGAAGCAAACTTTATGGCTTATTTGCGGCATACAATCCCAATTCTATCATTATCGAGTGCAATAAATTAGTTGCAAAAAAAGACACAAGTTTTTTAAAACTACGTTCTGAACAGCTGCTGTTTCATTTTATGAAGTCATTTTCCAGGGAGTCCTACTAGAGAACTAAAAGAAGATCCTCAAGAGCAGGACTGATTTAATATTTTTCAGGGTCATTAAATGCCAAATGCCCAGCAAGTCTGGATGACACTGAAGAGCAATTTCAGTTTTGTCTGACTTTTAAAGAAATTTGCTCATTCTGTTAAATACATCCGAGGCTGGTGCCAGGTCGGACAGGGTTCAAGCTTTTCTTTTCTTTATACGTGGAGAAAATACTCACCAACTGAGACCGTGGCTCGTAGTTCTCCTATTAGAGTTGAAACTTTGCTGGGGTGGCACTCATACATGTGGTACGGTAAGACCAAGGTTGAAAAAAACTTCGGGAATAGGCCTGTTTGATCAAGAAAAAATTTGTTTCTAAAATCGATTTGTAATTGGGGTGTTTTTTTTGTTTCGATATTTAAAATAATTACAAAACTTTCCAAAAAAAAGTTTTGGTATTTAAGAAATTTTGTAAATATTAACGAATTTTTAGAATATTTTTGGTATTTCTTAAGAATAATATTAAAATAATATTAAAAAATATTTTAAAATGGAAAATTAACCAAAAAATGGCCCAAATGTGGACCAAACACAGGCAGGATACAGCAAATGAGAGCACACACCAACAGAAGAGTCTTTTCTTTTTTAGAATATTTTTTTAAAAATAATATTAAAATAATATTAAAAAATAATATTAAAATAATATTAAAAAATATTTTAAAATGGAAAATTAACCAAAAAATGGCCCAAATGTGGACCAAACACAGGCAGGATACAGCAAATGAGAGCACACACCAACAGAAGAGTCTTTTCTTTTTTAGAATATTTTTTAAGAATAATATTAAAAAATAATATTAAAAAATAATATTAAAAATAATATTAAAAAATAATATTAAAAAATAATATTAAAATATTTTAAAATGGAAAATTAACCAAAAAATGGCCCAAATGTGGACCAAACACAGGCAAGAGACAGCAAATGAAGCAAGCAGCACTCACAGCAGCAAGGAATGAATCCAATCCGAGTTGCTAGCAGCCATTGCCAAGCCAACCCAATGCAAACTCCCTCGCCCTCTTGAAGCTACGGGCCGCGCGGAGCCGCTTTGAAAGGGCTCGCCGGCCAATCAAAAACAGGCAGCCACGGACCCATGGTGGTGCACTGTTTGGGAGCGCCGGATTGGCTCCCATGCACCAGCACTCCAGCAGCCTCCACCCCATTAACGAAACGAGCGGAGGCTCGTTAAAACTCTGGGGGCTGCTGGTTCGATATTTAAAAACCCTTCCGGGTTTGGAATATGCTTCAATATCGCTTCGGAAATGGTAAAATTAACGAATTAATAACGAAATAACGAAATAACGAACGAAACCGCACAGGCCTATTCGGGAACCATTTTGTCATGTCCGCATTAATTAAGGTGTGGGATAAATATAAAAAATATTTCTATGTAAAAAAACCCCTGTGGTTATCGCCGATTGAGGCAAAGCAAAGCAAAGAAGGCTCTTGGGGTGGCAACAATGGCCTACATATAAGGACCTCGTGGAAAAAAAACAAAACAAGAACAACACCTGGAAACTCAAATCTCAGGAAGAGCTGGCCCAAAAATATAAAAACTTAACATGGCTACAATATTTCCAAATTCGGGAAGTATTTAAGCAGGATGAGATGGTCGGATTTGAAGAAAAAGAAACAACATGGGATAAATTATTAAAAATAGAAAAAAAAACCTGTAACAAAACTCTATAACCAATTGTTAGAATGGGAAACAGAAACGGAAGAAATTAAAAATTGCATGGTACTATGGGCTAGATGTTGGGGTTCAGCCTGAATTTGAACTTGAACCTGATTCTCTGTTTGTTCCTCCTGATGCTAATGAAAATATATTTACTGATGCTAATGAAAATGTACCTCTTGATGCCAATGCTCCTGAAATTAGTGAGGAAGAAACTTCTGTAGGTTTGGAAAATGCCAATGTTCCTGAAATTAGTGAGGAAGGAACTTCTGTAGATTTGGAAAATGAAAGTACCAGTGTTCATGAGAATGTTTCAGAGGGAAGCCATGACCTTTCACTCCCTTCTGCACCTGGTAACTTTAATGAGAACAGAAGGGGCCAGATTTGGCAAGACAGAAGTAAATCACTCAGCTTGCGTAGGTCTTCCCAATTAAAAGAAATACAAACAACGGCTTCAAAGCAGACTTTCTCAGTTCAGACATCGTTTCAGATTGATGAAGACCTTGGCAGTTCTCCCGGTTTCCCTGGCCATGGTCTTGAAAGATTTCTAGGATATCAAGTACGGTTAGTGGATTGCTAACAGGTTCCAGTATTTTACAGTGTGGCTTTGGGTTTTGCTTTGTCCATTTAAATTCATGTTTGCTGATTTTTGCTGTGGCTTTTGACTTGCATTTTCCTTTATTTTTGTAACCATTTTTCTTCAATAAAAAAGGATTGTTTTTCACAGTCAAGTGTGGTGGATAGTTATCTTAGGGCCTCGTTCCCTGCTCTGGATTGCAACACTAGAAACGTAGAAGCATTATTTCCTGACGTTTCGTCTGCATCTATGTATAAACACAATGGACATTCTGCTGAAGAGTAGCATATCAATCTTTTAAATAAATACATGAAAAAGCTAATGTCAGTCAATGAAATCGGCATGCGTTTTGGCAGGGGAAAGGCTCCACAGAAGCTTGGATGTTTCCCCATGGACACTTCCATCTGTCTGTTTGTTTGTTTTGCTAATGAAGACCAGCACTGCATCAAATGTGTAATTACTGGATGAAGATGTTGCTGTTGCTGTACTGAATATGAAGAATACTTGGCAAGACTTGCAATTCAATTTGTTAGGCCTAAAAGATTATACTTCCTTAGTATATAGAATCATAGAATCAAAGAGTTGGAAGAGACCTCATGGGCCATCCAGTCCAACCCCCTGCCAAGAAGCAGGAATATTGCATTCAAATCACCCCTGACAGATGGCCATCCAGCCTGTTTAAAAGCTTTCAAAGAAGGAGCCTCCACCACACTCTGGGGCAGAGAGTTCCACTGCTGAACGGCTCTCACAGTCAGGAAGTTCTTCCTCATGTTCAGATGGAATCTCCTCTCTTGTAGTTTGAAGCCATTGTTCGTGTCCTAGTCTCCAGGGAAGCAGAAAACAAGCTTGCTCCCTCCTCCCTGTAACTTCCTCTCACATTTTATACATGGCTATCATATCTCCTCTCAGCCTTCTCTTCTTCAGGCTAAACATGCCCAGCTCCTTAAGCCGCTCCTCATAGGGCTTGTTCTCCAGACCCTTGATCATTTTAGTTGCCCTCCTCTGGACACATTCCAGCTTGTCAATATCTCTCTTGAATTGTGGTGCCCAGAATTGGACACATATATTCCAGGTGTATCTGCTATCAAACCACGGTAAACTTTACCCAAAGATTTATGGTTCACAAAGGGTTCATAAATAAATAAATATGTTTCCACCCTTTTTAAAAGACCCTTTCCAGACTTGAGCAGGCTCAGAGCATCAGAAGATCAAGATCAAGCAACAGCTATCACATCCAACTCTTTAATATATGGTATCTGTTCTTCATAACTTTATATATAACTTCTATATTTCTTTGTACTATACCTATTTCATATATCTGAAATATATAGCTGGTAAATCACCATCAACAGCAATAAAATCTACCAAACAAAAGGTTGCAAGTTTGAAGCATGGGTAACGGCGAAAACTTGTCAGCCCAGCTCACTGTTTACCTAACCCCGCTGCTCCCCCGTCTCGGGCTACTCCTTTAGAAATACACTTCCTCTACTTCCTACCTCAGGGTTTTAACGTTTTAAACATTTTATCCTATACATTTGGCCTACCCTCTGTGATTGATTTTATTATGTTATTTTGTATTGTTTATTTCATTTTGTTGCATTATGTATTTTGTTGTGTTTATATTTTTTATTGTTATTGTTTTGTATTATTCTGTTGTATTATTCTTGGGCTCGGCCTCATGTTAGCTGCCACGAGTCCCCATTGGGGAGATGGGGACGTGGTCGCTGCTCAGCTCCAGGGCTTCCTGGATGACATCAACTATCTGGATCAGTCACAGTCTGGCTTCAGACCTGGCCATGGCACCGAGACGGCTTTGGTCGCCTTGGTGGATGACCTCCGTAGGGAGCTGGACAGGGGGAGTGTGACCCTGTTGGTTCTCTTGGACATCTCAGCGGCTTTCGATACCATCGATCATGGTATCCTTCTGGGACGGCTCTCTGGGATGGGTATTACGGTTTTGTCGTGGCTCTGGTCCTTCCTGGAGGGTCAATCCCAGATGGTGAAGCTGGGAGACGCCTGCTCGGACCCCTGGCCTTTGACCTGTGGGGTCCCGCAAGGCTCCATTCTGTCTCCCATGCTTTTTAACATCTACATGAAACCGCTGGGAGAGGTCATCCGGAGTTTTGGAGTTGGGTGCCATCTCTATGCAGATGACACACAACTCTACTACTCTTTTCCACCTAACTCCAAGGAAGCCCCTCGAGTGCTAGACGAGTGCCTGACCGCTGTGGCTGTCTGGATGAGGACGAACAAGCTGAAGATTAATCCCGACAAGACAGAGGTCCTTCTGGTCAATCATAAACCAGACCGGGGTATAGGGTGGCAACCTGTGCTGGACGGGGTTGCACTCCCCCTGAAGTCACAGGTCTGCAGTTTGGGGGTCCTCCTGGATTCTTCACTTACGTTTGAGGCTCAGGCATTGGTGGTGGCCAGGAGGACCTTTGCACAATTAAGACTCGTGCGCCAACTGCAACCGTACCTCGGGAAGGCGGATCTGGCCAAAGTGGTCCATGCCTTAGTCACCTCTAGACTGGATTACTGCAATGCACTCTACGTGGGGCTGCCCTTGAAAATGGCCCGGAAATTTCATATGATCCAACGGGCGGCGGCCAGGTTGTTAACTGGGGTGCCTTACAGGGAGTGGTCAACCCTCCTGTTCAAGGAGCTCCACTGGCTGCCATTCATTTACCGGACGCAATTCAAGGTGCAGGTTCCTTATCTAATAAGCCCTGAACGGTTTGGGACCCGCCTACCTGCGTGACCGCATCTCTGTATATGAACCCACATGATGCCTTCGATCATCCGGGGAGGCCCTGCTCTCGATCCCACCAGCATCGCAGGCGCGGTTGGTGAGGACGAGAGAGAGGGCCTTTTCGGTGGTGGCCCCTCAACTCTGGAACTCACTCCCTAAAGTCATCAGACAGGCCCCAACCTTGGCAGTCTTTAAGAGGAGCTTGAAGACGTGGTTGTTCCAGTGTGCCTTCCCAGAATAATGATCCCATAGCACTTTGTCCTCCTAAGCACTTTACATTGTTTAGATCTGCTCGTATGCCCTTCCACAAACGCCACTATCACCTTTCGTCCATGTCCCAGCATTATTTCCATTTTAACTTTATATTTGGCCTTCCCACTGTTTTTTAATTGCGTGTTGTCTTATTGATAATGTTGTATATTTTATTGTCTATGTTTTTATTTTAATTGCTTGTACTGTTGTTGTTTTGCTTGTATTGTTGTATTTGGGCTCGGCCTCATGTAAGCCGCACCGAGTCCCTTGGGGAGATGGTAGCGGGGTACAAATAAAGTGTTATTATTATTATTATTATATTATTATTATGTTTAGGCTTTTTATTACATTTATTATTTTACTTGTTTTATTGTTATTATTACTGTATATACTCGAGTATAAGCCTAGTTTTTCAGACCTTTTTTGGGCTGAAAAAGTCCCTCTCGGCTTATACCCGAGTCAAGGTTTATTATTATTATTATTATTATTATTATTATTACATTAATCATTTGACTCTATTATTATATTTATTATTTTATTCTTTATTATTGTTATTGCCTTTATTATTTTACTCTATTATTATTGGAAGGATATGTAAACACATTTACACTGAAGAAGGTTAGAATAATGCTTTAATCAGAGGACAGTCTTATCTTACTTATTCAAAAACATTTAACCTACCGATGCCTCAATTAATGCAATTTTATTGGTATCTATTTTTATTTTGGAATTTACCAGTAGCTGCAGCATTTCCCACCCTCGGCTTATACTCAAGTCAATCCATTTTTTGTAAAATTAGGTGCCTCGGCTTATATCCGGGTCGGCTTATACTCGAGTATATATGGTAATTATTACCTAAGCAGTTCAAAAACAGCTTTAATATTATTATTATTCTTAACTTTATTTATACCCCGCAAAATCTCCCGAAGGACTCGATGCGGCTTACAAAGGCCGAGGCCGCCGACAACAACAACATACAATACACAGTAAAACTCATAAGCAAATAATAAAACATCAAGCAAAACAATAGAACAGTAAAACAATGACACCATGACGCAATTAAAAACCTAGGGGCCGGGCCAAATGTAATGGACAAAAATTAAAAGTACTGAACCTGACAGGTAATATATAGAGGTATTTGGCGGTAGGTGCAATGTGCAGGTAATCCTGAATCTCTAACAAAGTGCGTTTGGGACTTGAAGCCAGGAGTTTCCTATTCTGGGAAGGCACACTGGAACAGCCAGGTCTTCAGGCTCTTCCTAAAGACAGCCAACGTTGGGGCCTGTCTGATGTCCTTAGGGAGAGAGTTCCAGAGTCGGGGGGCCACTACAGAGAAGGCCCTGTCCCTCGTCCCCACCAAACGCGCCTGTGACGCAGGTGGGATCGTGAGCAGGGCCTCTCCAGATGATCGGAGGGAGCGTGCGGGTTTGTAAACAGAGCTTAGAGCTGTAAGTAGAGAAATTAGGTACCGCTTTAAAAAGCGGGGGAAGTATTTTACAACATCATAAAAGAAAAAGAAAGGCAGGAGGAAGTCCTGATGGCTCTTCGTCATAGAGGATGGAGCGAGAGCACCCCCCTGTGGCTTGATTTGAGCACAACCTTCAAATGTGCTGAAAGCTGGACGTCAACACATACCTCCTTTCTGTCTGCTCTGTCCTGTCTGTCCAAACGGCATTGAATTTTTGCCATGTATGTGTACTGTGATCCACCCTGAGTCCCCTTGGGGAGATAGGGCAGAATATAAATAAAGTGTTGTATTATTATTATTATTATTATTATTATTATTATTATTATCAAGATAGCCAACTCTAAATGGCTCTGCAAAGTAATCCCCTGAGAACAGGAAGGCTAAACATCCCCCCCCCCCCCCCCCCCGGGTCTATTCCCAAGCCAAAACAATTACAAAACCCATTGTGCATATGTATGCAGAGATAGCTAATTTCCTCTCAGCCTATAAACCCAAATCTGTTTGTCAAGCTATATGATTCACTTGAAGCTGAGAGATTGTTTCTCTGTAAGATTATACTTCTACCTTTGAAGCAATTTTTCTGTACTTCCATCTCTTTTGGCCAAAATGAAAAAGCCTCTGTGGCTTGTCTTCAACTTGATGAGTTGGCTTCTCTGTCCTAGCCTATTTGGTTTTTAGAATATGATTTTTAATTTATTTATTTAAAAGTTTTCTATACCGATCTTCTCACCTCCAGGAGGGACTCAGATCCGGTTCACAACATGTGTTCATATATGAAATACAAACCACACAATGCATTATCATTACACGTTAAAAACATATTACAATACAACATCGTCATCATCACAATTACACAGCTAGGTCATCAAAAACATTCATGGTCATAATTCATAATAGAATATGACTCACCAGGCATGGATCCTCTTTAACTGTGGTCCTAGTTAACCACAACACATCGACATTGTTGGACTATTATAGCAACATCGTGAATCCTGGGAAGGCGTTGGCCATTTTAGACTATAGAAGAGAACATCTGCTGCTACTACAAAAGCAACTGCAGCAGCAGCAACAACAACAACAACAACAACAAAAGACATACAGGCGTACAGTGGACTTAGGTTTGCATATGGCACTAACAGTATAGTGGCCACAGAATACCTATAAAATTAACTTTGTGCTACTTTTTCTGCATTAAAAATTCAGAAATATATTGTTCACTAGAGGTGGGAAACCCATCAGTGTTGCTTGCTCAAAGGCCCCATGCTGTATAATGTTATTTAACTGCATTGAACAGCATTATATGACTCCACACTGCCATACAGTCCAGTTAAGAGCAGTTAAACTGCATTATGCAACTGCATTATATGGCAGTGTAGATGGGGCCAAAATATAGTATAAAACAGGGGTCTTCAAACTTTTTAAATAGAGGGCCAGGTCAAACTGTTGGAGGGCCGGATTATAATTTGAAAAAAAAATTGAATGAATTCCTATGCACACTGCACATATCTTATTTGTAGTGCAAAAAACACTTTAAAATAATAAATGAAGAACATTTTTTAAACATTTATTATACATTTGTTTATAGCAGTTACATATTATTCAACACCCTCTTTAACATATAATCTTATTCTTCTGCTTAAGCATTTTATTCCCCCTTTCCCCCCCACCACTGTGCTCCCCTCCCCCCCCCATTTCAAGCCACAACTTTTATTATATTATATATTATTATTATTATATTTATTTGTACCCCGCTAGCATCTCCCAAGGGATTCGATGCGGCTTACAACAGGCCGGAGCCCAACACAATACAACAATACAATACATAGCAAATAAAACAGTTAAAGCAGAAAACAATAACAAAGCAGTACAACAGGACATTATTAAAAACTGAGCCGGCCGGAGTAGGGTACAGGATTAAAAAGTGCTGAAGTGTCGGAGGGATATGGGATTAAAATATAAGTGCAGTGTGCGGTGAGGGTGATCTTGACTCTACTAAAGTGCTTCTGGGCTTTGGTAGTGGGGTTCCTAATCTGAGAAGGCACGTTGGAACAGCCAGGTTTTCAGGTTCTTTCTGAAAACCACCAAAGTAGGGGCCTGTCTGAGATCTTTCGGGAGGGCATTCCAGAGGCGGGGGGCCACCACAGAGAAGGCCCTGTCTCGCGTCCCCACCAAACGCGCCTGCGACGCGGGCGGGATCACGAGCAGGGCCTCTCCTGATGACCGGAGTGAGCGTGTGGGTTCGTAGACTGTGATGCGGTCACGCAGGTAGGGTGGTCCCAAACCGTTCAGGGCTTTGTAGGTAAGCACCTGCACCTTAAATTGGGCTCGGAAAATAAACGGCAGCCAGTGGAGCTCCTTAAACAGAAGGGTTGACCTCTCTCTGTAATGGGCCCCCGTTAACATCCTGGCTGCTGCCCGTTGGACCAATTGGAATTTCCGAGCCGTTTTCAAGGGCAGCCCCACGTAGAGCGCATTGCAGTAATCCAGTCTAGAGGTGACTAAGGCATGGACCACCCCGGCCAGATCAGCCTTAGCGAGGTACGGGCAGCTGGCGCACAAGTCTCAGTTGTGCAAAAGCCCTCCCGGCCACCGCCGACGCCTGAGCCTCAAGCGTGAGCGATGAGTCCAGGAGGACTCCCAAGCTGTGGACCTGTGGCTTCAGGGGGAGTGTAACCCCGTCCAACACAGGTTGCCACCCTATACCCCGGTCTGGTTTGCGATCGACCAGGAGGACCTCTGTCTTGTCGGGATTGATCTTCAGCTTGTTCGTCCTCATCCAGATGGACACAGCGGCCAGGCACTCGTCTAGCACCCGAGAGGCCTCCTTGGAATTAGGTGGAAAAGAGTAGTAGAGTTGTGCGTCATCTGCGTAGAGATGGCACCCAACTCCAAAACTCCGGATGACCTCTCCCAGCGGTTTCATGTAGATGTTAAAAAGCATGGGAGATAAAATAGAGCCTTGCGGGACCCCACAGGTCAAAGGCCAGGGGTCCGAGCAGGCATCTCCCAGCTTCACCATCTGGGTTCGTCCCTCCAGGAAGGACCGGAGCCACGACAAAACCGTGCCCCCAAGACCCATCCCAGAGAGCCGACCCAGAAGGATACCATGATCGATGGTATCGAAAGCCGCTGAGATGTCCAAGAGGACCAGCAGGGTTACACTCCCCCTGTCCAGTCCTCTACGGAGGTCATCCACCAAGGCGACCAAGGCTGTCTCGGTGCCATGACCAGGCCTGAAACCAGACTGTGCCCGATCCAGGTAATTGATGTCATCCAGGAAGCCCTGGAGCTGAGGGCGACCACCCGCTCCAGCACCTTACCCAAAAAAGGAAGGTTGGAGATCGGTCTGTAATTGTTCAGCACCGTAGAGTCAAGGGACGACTTTTTTAGGAGTGGGCGAACCACAGCCTGTTTCAAGTTAGATGGAAAAATCCCTTGCTCCAACGATGCGTTAATGATCAACACAAACCAATCAACCACCCCCTCCTTGGCAGATTTAATAAGCCAGGATGGGCAAGGGTCTAGGGCCGAAGTGGTCGCCCTCACAGCCCCAAGGACCTCCTCCACGGTCTCAGGAAGAACAAGCCGAAAAGAATCCCACAAAATTGGACAAGCAGATGCCTCAGTCACCTCCTCTGGCACTGCGATGAAATTGGAGTCGAGCTCAAGACGTATCTGGGCAACTTTGCCTGCAAAATGGTGTGCGAAATCGCAACACCGAGCTGCTGGGTCGTCAGAGATCTCCTCCACCACAGGTGGGTGAAGGAGCTCCCCGACAACCCGAAACAGCTCTGATGACCTATTTGCTGCAGACGCTATCCGGGCGGTCGTGAAAGACTCCCTGGCCGCCCGTATAGCCACGGAGTATGCCCTAAGAGAGGCCTTAGCCCGTGCTTGATCAGACACGTCCCGAGATTTCCTCCACTTGCGCTCTAGCCCCCTTCTCGTGTGCTTCATCACAGCCAACTCCTCGGTAAACCAAGGAGACGGCCTGTCATGACGCAACGAGACGGGGCGTTCGGGAGCGATCGTGTCTATCGCCCTGGACATCTCCCTATTGTAAAGGTCGACCAAGGCGTCAACAGGATCGCCAGGCTCCATGGCAGGAAGAACCCCAAGATTCCTCAGGAATCCATCCGGATCCATCAGTCTCCTGGGGCGGACCATCTTAATTTGTCCTCCACCCCTGCGAAGGTTGGGGGTCGCAGTCAAGCCTAAAGCTGACCAGATAGTGATCAGACCATGACACTGGAAGGATGTTTTGTTCTTCCACTCTGATCATTCCACTGTCCGCCACAAAAACTAGGTCGAGTGTATGTCCAGCCTGATGGGTGGGTCCTGATATAATTTGTGACAGTCCTATGGTCGTCATGGTGGCCATAAAGTCCTGAGCTGCGCCAGATAGAGTGGTCTCAGCATGAATGTTAAAATCTCCCAACACCACCAAGCGCTGGGAGACCAGGGCCGAATTAGAGACCACCTCCGCTAGCTCAGACAGGGAAGCTGCTGGGTCGCGGGGTGGGAGGTACACCAGCAGAAACCCCACACTGTCACGGTTCCCCACCCTCAGGTGGACACACTCAAACCCAGGTGCTTGCGGTACAGCGAGGAACGGTCAGGAGATTGATAGTCCCTCCACAGCCATGTAATGGCCTCCAATCTTATTTCCCATGGTCTCTTTCCTAAGATTTGGGCTAATGAGTCACAGACCGCCCTCCTAGAGGTCCATCTGCCTCTGTTTATCATTAGGTCAGCAACTTTTACATATCATCTGTCCAAAATCTCATTTCTTCTTGTGGCGGTAACCTTCCTTCTTTATTTTTTAAACCATTTACAACAAATTTACCCATACAACATCAAAATCACTTTGTTTCCATATACCTTTTTAAATTTTTAATATACATGTAAGCTTATCATTTATTGCCAGTTTCCATGCTTCCTTGTACCACTCCTCTATTTGTATATTTATTTCTTTTTTCCAGTTCCTTGCTATGAGCAGTCTTGCTATTGTTAATAGGTTTGTTATCGCTTCTTTATCCTCGTTTTTCAATTGTTTGTTGTTATATAGTGATAATAAGGCTATACTAGGACTTTTCTCAATTTTCATGTTCATTATATCTTCTATTTCTCTAAATACTTTCTCCCAAATTATTTACATATTTACATTGCCACCACATATGTATATATGTTCCTGGTTCTTGACACCCTCTCCAACAATTTTTTGAATTATTTTTATTTATATATGCTATTCTTACTGGTGTCAGATACTACTTCCATATTAGCTTATAATAATTTTCTTTAACCCGTATTGATAAGTTTTTAAAATGTCTTTGTCCCCATAATTGTTGTCATTCTGTTTCATTTATTTTTATCCCTAAATCTTCTTCCCAAACCTCTTTAAGGATGTTATTTTTTGTATTTCCTTCCTTTATTTCAATTATTATCTTATATATTTTACTAATTATTCCTCTCAAATTTTCATGCTCTTCTACAACCCTTCCCTTCTGTATTATTTGTTCAAATTGGTCAAGTTTGCTTCCATTTCTATTATTTTTCCCCAATTTTTGAGCCATTGTTCTAATTGTATACAATGGAACCATGTCAATTTTATTTCTTTAAACTCTTCCATCCTCATTTCCTTCTTCATTCCCACCTTTATCCAATCCCCTATCTTATCTAAAAAAAAAAAATCCCTTAACTTTTTATCCATTACTTTTTTTAGATTTTTTGGAAACTTCTTTTCCATTACAATTGGGGTTATAATTGACCCCTCCATTATTAACTTTCTCCTATATTTGTTCCATACTTCTAATGTATTGCTCAGCATTGGGTTTCTGATTTCCCTAATTTCTTTTCTCGTGAACTGTTTAAAATATATATTCCAAATTTCTTCTTCCACTTCTTCTGAGTCATTACTAAGCCAGTCTTTTCCCTCTTTTTTTACCATTCCTTCTATAGCCAATCTTAATCTACTTGCTTCATAATATTTTTTAATATTAGGTAGTGCTAGTCCACCCTCTTTTTGCGATCTATAACATAACTGTTTATTTAATCTATTTCTTTTACTACCATTGCAGTACTTGTTTATCATTTGTTGCCATCTATTTAGTTCTTCTGTGATTTCAAGTGGCAGCATCCTAAATATAAAATTTATCTTTGGAAGTATTTTCATTTTTACTAATGCTATTCTTCCAAACCAAGATAAGCGTATATCTTCATACTCTATTAACTTTTTCTGAACCATTTTCCTCAATGTTACTACATTTATCTCTTCCATTTCTTTTAAATCCTTTGTTATTATTACTCCCAGGTATTTTAATTTATTCCTAATTCTTATTCCCATTTTACTCTGTTCTATAAAATCTTTTTCTTCTTCCTTTGTATAGTTGAGTAGCATCATTTCTGACTTATTCCAATTAACTTGTAAGCCTGTTGTTTTCAATTTTAACAAATATAAACTTATTAGTATTTCAATGGGAAGTGTGGGCCTGGTTTTGGCTGATGAGATAGGGTTGTTGTTGTTGTTGTTGTTGTTGTTGTATGATTTCAAGTAATTTCAGACTTAGGTTGACCCTGAGTGAGGGCCGGGTAAATGATCTTGGAGGGCTGTATCCGGGCCCCTGGGCCATAGTTTGAGAACCCCCGGTATAAAACATCTGTAGGGCAGTCCTGGCTGGGAAACACTGGCCAGTATAGACTAATTTACATCCAGGAAGAAAGGGAGTCTGACCTTCTGGAATTCATGCAGGTGTTGAAATATGCTCTTTTGCAGAATATATTAGTTACAGCTATGCGTCTGCTTTGAAAAAACATACATATAATGTAATAAAATAAACACTGTGCCTGGAGGTAACTCAATGCCAGCTCTAAAGTAACTGCATTTGGTGACCTTAGAAACCATGCAAATCGAGTCAGTTTGTGCTTATATTTTGCATAGTTGTCTTTCTGTTTCTGCTTGTCTAAAGAAGGGCTGAAGCAGACGAGTGAAACAGTGCCCAAGACTACTGGGAAATCTCAGTTATTCATTTCTCTGGTTTCTGGGATTCTCCCACCATTCAGTCAAACCACCGGGACTAGAAACTTGAGCTGCTTGGGAAACTGAATCCAATGTAGGATTTTGCACAGAATAGCAAAAGGTTTAATCAAATTTGACTACATCTTTGCGAGTGCTCCTGTTATTTTCCATGCTCTCCGTAAAATATTTTTTGAGCAAAGCAAAGCTCGGGAGCTGATAAGAACCCGACTGGAGCGGTGCCCAGGTCAGCAAAACCAGCTGCGAGTGGTCCTTTCCCTCAGCAATCTCTTCCCTAACAGAACAAGTGTTTCAATTCAGGGATTTCCTTCGTCGCTGGATGTGTTAGTGTTGAGATTTTTATCGGCCAAGCTGTTAAAGCTACCAACAAAATGTTGCTCTTGAATGTCAGAAAACGGAAACAATTGTGTTTTTCAATGGCCTTTGAATCCTGCTCTCTGTAATGGAGACTTTGCTCCTTTTGACCACTGTCTTCAAGGAATGGTGTAGGTCAATGGTTCTCAACCTATGGATCCCCATGTGTTTTGGCCTACAACTCCCAGAAATCTCAGCCAGTTTGCCAACTGTTAGGATTTCTGGGAGTTGAAGGCCAAAACATCTGGGGGCCCACAGGTTGAGAACTACTGGTGTAGGTGGTTTGAGTGTTGGACTATGACTCTGGAGAACAAGATTTGGTTCCCTGCTCAGCCAGGAAAACCTATGATAGGTTGGACTTTGTATCACCATAAGTCAGAAATGACTTGGAGGCACACTACAACAATATAAGTCACAAGTCGGGTATAAAGATCTAATTGCCTCTCATCTTGAAGCCGAGCATGACCCCACCCCCAAACAAGGGATGGTGACTTATAGTTCTGCAAAGGACAAAGGTACCAGACTGCACAATAGGGGTTAAGTCTTGGTCAATTTGTCAAGGCCTTAACAACAATGAGGACCCCATGAAACTTTGGGAATGGCTAGACCTTGGGGTCTCTGCCTCTCTCTAGAGAGCTGTATTTTTCCAAGGACCATGGGACCGGCTTCCATCCCAGCGCTGCAGGGCTTTGCGTCTTGGCCCAGTGGAACTCC
>NW_026847771.1:39286618-39352970 GCF_025583915.1 Anolis sagrei ordinatus
ATTGGATCCTACGGACCACTGGAGCTTCCTGATTGGTCCAGAGGCACCGGGGGCAGGAGGGCCGCCTCCCAGGTGTCCGCCCATCTCCCAATCACAGCAGAGAACAACAGGGAAGCCGGGGCGGGGAGTTTGAACTCTGCAAATTTGAATTTACTATAAATATGACTGCATTGGTGTAATCTCCTCATGCTTAGCTTTGGCAAATTATTGCAGCTTTGCATCCGTTTCAGCTGAATTGCATTAAACCTCGATGGCTTTTCTTCAACTGGTGAGACTTTTCATTGGGAAATTAGGGAAAAATATGGGATGCTTCTCTGTCTCTCCAGGGAAAAAGAACTCTTTGAGGAGTCTAATTGGTCTCTGCCTCCTGGCAAAGACCCCTAAATTTTAGCTGTAGAACAATCTTACTTTTACAATGAATGGTACTGGGACCCAAGCCAACCTAGATATCATATCACAACTTGGAATAAATGTCTCAAGCAGTGGTATTCTCTGTAGCAACCTATGGATGCAAGAGCTGGACCATAAGGAAGGCTGAGCGAAGGAAGAGAGATGCTTTTGAACTGTGGTGGTGGAGGAAATTTTTGAGAGTACCTTGGACCACGAGAAGATCAAACCAGCCCAGGAAAGAAAGCCCGACTGCTCACTGGAGGGAAGGATATGAAAGGCAAAGATGAAGTCCCTTGACCACATAATGAGAAGACATGATAGTTTGGAGAAGATAATGATGTTGGGGAAAATGGAAGGAAAAAGGAAGAGGGGCCAACCAAGTGCAAGGTGGATGGATGTTAGTTGGGGACCCCTCCCCCCAGCACCAACTGCCGCTCTGGGCCAGAGTGAAAAGAAAGGGGGCCCGGGGACAGTTCCATCTTGTCTCCTGCATATGTCATCAGTTGGGGACCCCTCCCTGAGCACCAACTGCCTCTCTGGGCCAGAGTGAAAAGAGAGGGGGCCCAGGGACAGTTCCATCTTGTCTCCTGCATATGTCATCAGTTGGGGACCCCTCACCCAGCACCAACTGTCGCTCTGGGCCAAAGTGAAAAGAGAGGGGGCCAGGGGACAGTTCCATCTTGTCTCCTACATATGTCATCAGTTGGGGACCCCTCCCCGAGCACCAACTGCCTCTCTGGGCCAGAGTGAAGAGAGGGGGAGGGACAAAAGACAGTTCCATCTTGTCTCCTGTGCAATATTAACAATATAATATAATATATTGTATATACATATAATATTCATAATACTACTAGCTGTCCCCTGCCACACATTGCTGTGGCCCAGTCTGTGTATATATATTTTGTGTGTGTATATGTGTGTATATACACATAAGGAAATGAGCACCAACCCACAGAATCGGACACGACTGGACTTAATGTCAGGAGAAAACCTTTACCTTTAGGTATGTGTATATATGTGTGTTCGTGTATATTTATGTGCTTTTGTGCATGCGTTGTACTGTAATTTTTGTTTTTTGTCTTTTTAAGGCTCTTCTGCTGTGTTTTTCAGTGTTTTTATGAGTGATGGTCACTCGGTTGGGGTCAATTCGTCCAGTGTTTTTTGAGTTATGTTAATCCCACAAACAAACATTACATTTTTATTAATATAGATAATAATGTAATGCAATATAATACTACTACTAAGAATATGGTATTTTAATTATAGATTTATATTGCATGTAATATTGCTAATAATATTACAATATAATGGCATAATACAATATAGTAATATTTAATACTGATATTGTACTATGCTAATAATATAATATACTGTATGTATATATATCTTGTAAGCCATGCTGAGTCCCTTTCGGGGTGAGAAGGGCAGCATACAAATGTCGTAAATAAATAAATAAATGTTATCCTTGAAGGGACTGGCTTGACCTTGAAGGAGCTGTGGGTGGCCACGGCCAACAGGGAGCTCTGCCGTGGGCTGGTTCTTGAGGTCACAAAGAGTTGGAAGTGACTGAATGAATAAACAACAAAGCACTGAAGATCCAGTAGAAATGCAACCGTATTCATCATATGTGAGTGGCATTGTTATAAATCAAAAGAATATCCCTGAAATCAAGGAATGAGCAATCTAAGTATTTTGTGAAGGCTAAAAGGCAACTTAGGAGCCCCCGGTGGCGCAGTGGTTTAAAGCACTGAGCTTCCGAGCTTGTTGATCGAAAGGTCGCACGTTCGATTCCGGGGAGCAGCGTGAGCTTCCGCTGTCAGCCCTAGCTTCTGCCAACCTAGCAGCTCAAAAACATGCAAATGTGAGTAGATCAATAGGTACCGCTCCGGTGGGAAGGTAACGGCGCTCCATGCAGTCATGCCGGCCACATGACCTTGGAGGTGTCTACGGACAACGCTGGCTCTTCGGCTTAGAAATGGAGATGAGCACCACACCCCAGAGTCAGACATGACTGGACTTAATGTCAGGGGACTACCTTTACCTAAAAGGCAACTTAAAAAAAAACTCTAATGGGGATTTCCAGTAGTTAAACAACAACAACAAAACAAAACTTTATTTATATACCACTCTATGTCCCCAAGGGGACTCAGAGCAGTTTCCAAGTAACATAATCAATACATACAAAGAAAACAGCATAAACATAAAATTAACAAGACAATATAAGCATTAAAAACCACAATAGCACATACATTTAAAATAGTCCTGCCTGTTCAAGGCAATTTAAAAGGGCCGAGGCAAATGATGCTTCCTAGTAGAACTTTGGATAGTATTCCTATCTAGGCTAATTGCCTATATCCATTCATGTCACTATTGGCAAGGGGTGATGGGGGAATGGATTTCTCCCAACCCAAAGCCTTGCCTACTGGACCTTGCAAAGGCTTTGCCACAAAATGCTGACATTTGAAATATTAATTAGGCCAACCCACCCTGAGTTTGCGGCTGCAATTTGCTTTCGCACAGAGGCAGAAGTGGGAGTTCACCTCAAATGTCTCATCTTACACAGTATCATGGCCCATCCATCCTTCTCCAAAGCTGGTGTTAACAGAATGGTTGAGAAAGTGGACTGTGAGCAAACACAGAACTTAGCAAAATTGCTGTTCTGGATTATAGATTCCAGAATTTTCCAGTCCCAAAGGTAACTTTTCCAGACTCTGTGACGAAACATCCCAAACTCTGGGATGGAATAGGGTCTTCTTAGAAAACAGTCAAAACAAACAAAATGATATTGTAGCAAGCTGCCACTCTCCTAGGTGTGCTGAAGATTTACGATAACTCTTACCTCTTATCTGGAGCTGAGACTCCTTCCCATAAACCAGATGTTTTGTACCTTCATCATCTTCCTGAGAATGACCATCAAACACTGGAGACTAAGGTCCCAGATCCTACAATCCTAACTACTAGGGCTGGGCGGTTTCGTTCGTTAATTTCGTAATTCGTTATTAATTCGTTATTTTTTTTATAACGAAGCGATATTGAACCATTCAGGAGCAACTAAAAAACGAAACGAATTTTTCCAATTCGTTTCGTAATTGTTTCGAAATTGTTTTATAATTGTTTCGAAATTGTTTCGTTATTATTTCGTTATTATTTCCGTATGTCTGGTGCAAGTTTTATAGTCGTTGTTTGTTTTATCAGTGATAAAAAAAATTATCACACCAACAGTTAACAACAGAGGGAGAGGGAAGCTTCAGAAGTTCCCCCTGTCCCATTTGGAGGGTTTTTTAGCGTATTGCGCAATCGCGTCCGCCATTAACGAATCGATTCGTTATTGGTTCGAAATTGTTTCGTAATTTCAGAAATTTCGTAAATATCGAACTTTTTAAAAGAAAAATTTCGGAATTCTTTTAAGTAACAAAACGCAAAAACCCCCTAAAAACGAATCGATTTTAGACGAAGAAATTAAAGTATACGTATGCAACAGATCTCAAGGAAAATTGGTTGAAAATGGCATTTAGATGGTATATGACACCGCACAAATTAGGCAAATGTTACAGTAATGTCAATACAAGTTGTTGGAAATGTAGAAAGAAGGATGGCACCCTGTTTCACATGTGGTGGACATGTGATAAGGCAAAGCTGTACTGGAAAAAAATACATGGAACAATGCAAAAGATGTTAGGAATAAATATCCAATTAAAACCAGAAACATTCCTGCTAGGTATGACATCATCAAAAATGGAAAAAAAATTGGACAAACTACTATTTTTACTAACAACGGCGGCGAGGATGTGTTACGCAAAATTATGGAAAAAAGAAGAAATACCAGCACTAGAAGAATGGTTACAGAAAGTTTATGACATTAGAAATATGGACAGACTTACATTTTTAATATCCAGAAGTAAGGACAATCCGACACAAGAGACAGATTGGGGAAGAGTAACCGACTATTTAAAGGAGATAAAATATAAAACAATAGTATAAACAAAAGTAAAGATCCCTAGAAAGAAGGAAAGAGAGAAGACTACATCAGACGAAAGGAAAGGAGACAGAGAAAAGGAACCTTCACCAACTTACTCAGGAAGTCACGAAGACCTGCGTGTTTTTTTTTTTAAACTATTATTTTATTTTTTGCTTTTTTTCGCTACAACTTCCTTTCCCCTCTTGGCCTCCCCCCCTTTCCAATTCCCTTTCCTTTCCCTGCACTACTTACCTGGAGTTTTTTTTCTTTTCTCTTCCCCCCTGGTCTCTTTTTTGTTTTAATTATCTCCAGAAAATTCAATAAAACATATTTTTTAAAAAAACGAATCGAATTTAGAAACAAATTTTTCCGTGGTTGGACAGCCCTACTAACTACAGTTGGCCCTCCACATTTGCCAATTTCACTTGTGCAGCTTTGATAATTATTTTTGGATTTGAACAGTATATTCTATCTAAGGCCCCATCTATACTGCCATATAATGCAGTTTCATAATGCAGTTCAGTGCAGTTAACGGGTCCTTGGTTTAGTTCAGAGCTTTCCAAACATTTCATGTTGGTGATGCAACATTTCGCAACACAGTAATTCAATTTTACTAGCAAACCAGAGGTAATAATGAAATGGATGGGGACACAACATATCTCACGAAACCCTTACAGACACAGCCACAGACAAAATATTTATATTTGTAAAATATTTATATTTTAAAAATATTTATGATTTATTGCTCATATTGAAGTCGAACATGACCCCCCCCCCCATAAGAGATAGTAACTTATAGTTTTGCTAAGGGCAAGGACACCAGGCTGGATAATAAGGGTTAAGCCTTGGTCAGTTTGGTGTGTATCATTTAATCAAGGCTTTATGCCCTATTTTCATATATTTACAGCAGAAGGTAACCAATTTATTATTGAGAATCATGCCACAAGAGTATTTGATTTTTTCCATCTGAGACACACCTGGGCTCCTGATGATCCCCCATCTCACAAGCAAGGGACTCTCTTTCCCCCTCATGGATATATTTCCCTTTATGGACCTTCCTATGAATAATATGAACTATGGACACTGGGGGAAGGTAGTTGGGTTTACTCTCTGTATTATGATTTCTATATTTTCATATTTTCTCCTGTATTTCTATATTTCTCTTCATGTATCTGACCTTGCTCTGACCTTTTTGCCCCCTTCCCATCTCCTTGAGGAAAAATGTGTAAGGAAGTTGCCCTGATCCTGGAGAGGCAGAGATTAGCCATCACAAAGAACTCTTATCTATAGACATCCCTTGCATGGACAGTGACAAAAGGTGATATTATTTGGCTTCAGGGGTACTTGGCCACCAAGGGAGTCACCAATTAGCAAACTCTTAATCATATCTCCATGGGATAAGGGGAAACCCTCGAAAAGTTTTCCCCTCTCCCAACCTGTCACCCATTCAGCCTCTCACTAAAGACATCCACCTAAGTTTGCCCCCATTGTTCCCCTGTCTGTGCTGTTAAAGAAAACCCGGATTATGTTTATTGCCACCCATCACAGGACAATAGACTAGCCTGGCTTGCAGGCCTTTGGACATTTCCTGAGTTTCCATAATCCACTCAAGAATGCATTGTATTCCCTTGTCCCGCCTCCCTCCCTCCTGATTCGCTGACGCGCCGAAGTGGCAGGAGCCTTCTGATTGGCCCACGCACTCAGAGGGCGGCCGAGCCTCCTCCCAGCTGTTGGGGCATCAGCCAATCACTTTTCAGCCAGGCGGAGGGCAGGGAGCGGGGAGAATTGAAACCCACAACTCTGTATTTTCTATAAAATTGCCATTTATTTCTGTAACCACATGCTCTGCTTGGCGAATGATTGCTGCTCTGCATCCTTTTCAGCTGAATCACTAATAAACCTCGGTGGCACTTTTTCCTTCAACTTGGTGAGACCTTTTATTGGGAAAAATCAGGGATTGGGTGCTTCTCTCTGTCTCGCCAGGGTAACAAACTCTTTGATGAGTCTGATTGGTCTCTGCCTCCTGGCAAAGACCCCTAAATTCCTGCTCTATAACAATATTATATAGATTCAGTCCTCTTCTACACTGCCAGATAAAATCCAGATGATCTGCTCTGAACTGTATTATATGGCGGTGTAGACTCATATAATCCAGTTCAAAGCAGATAATGTGGTTTTCCTGATTTGATAATCTGGATTATATGTCAGTGTAGAAGGGGCCTCAGGCTTCTTGTTACGTTTGCATAGCACATCAAGACACTGTAGTCAACACATCAAGATGTTGTGACACACAGTTTGGAAAGCTCTGGTCTGCTTAATTTCTTTACTTCTCTGCTTTGTGTTGGATCCTAGATGGATGCAACAGAGGCCTCTTCCAGACAGGCCCTATATCCCAGAATCTGATCCCAGGTTTTCTGCTTCAAACTGGATTATATGAGTCCACACTGCCAGATAATCTGGGATATACAGAAAACCTGAGATCAGATCCTGGGATATAAGGCCTGCCTAGAAAGACCCTAAGCCCCCTTCTACCCTGCCATATAATCCAGAATATCAAGGCAGATAATCCACATTATCTCCTTTGAACTGGATTATCTGACTCTACACTGCCATATAATCCAGCTCAAAGCAAATAATCTGGATTTTATACAGCTGTGTAGAAAGGGTCAGAGCAGCCAGGCAATGGAAAAAATAGACCTCCTCGCATTATGCTCCTATATCCTCCAAAAGTCTTGTTTCCTCTCATTTTGTTTTTCAATGCATTCTTCCCAGTTCTCAAGCTACAAAGGCTGGCTGGGGTCCAATGCCATGGGTAGAACTGAGAGAGGGTTTGTTCCAATTTCCCTCCTCAGACATGGTTGTCTACCCACAGCAGAAAGATGGAGAGCTCGCATCTGACTAGATCAGATGGGATAATGCCGCAGCTTGGTCTAATAGCAGCGCGTTTGCAAAATGAGTTACTCCAAGGCCTCCGGCTCTAACTCAGATCAAAGAACCTAGCCAGTAGCATGGCTGCGTCTTGTTTTGTTTTGTGGTTTGCAATAATAAAAAAAAACAACCCCAATAATTCTTAGGATTCTAGAACAATGTTGGATATGAAGTGGCTAATGCAAACAAACAATTTGCAAAAAAGCAGGGTCGTCTATCGTTCTCCAAGCGTCTGGGTGCGGGTTTGAACAAGAGCCAGCAAACTCGGTTCCAAGGCTCCGTCTCTGGAGATCCTAATTCCCCTTTTGCCTGGCTGGGCCAGACAGACATTGTGGCTTAAACAGCCAGTGGCCTCCCGTCTTGGCTTATTAGATTTCATCTGTGTCTGGAAAAATGCCCCCAAAATGGGGAGGAGGTACAGCCACAATCAGCGTTGCCCTAAGTATTTTTGATTTCTTGAACAATGTTGTAATTTCTTTAAATGTGACCATACACATACTTATGCACCCCTGCAATAATATCCTATCGGCAGCCTTATCCAAATCCATCCCTAAGACTTTTAAGATTGGCTCTACATCAGCATTTATTTATTCATTTATTATTTATTTCGAGCATTTATATCCCATCCTTTTCACCTTTAAAGAGGGATTCAGGGAAGTTTACAACAGGCAGTCATTAGATGCCGACACAATACATTAAAAACCACAATTACAATTAAACAACAATTAAAAATGATAAAATAGTGAAGAGCAGAGACATCACACTGGCAACGAAGATCTGCATAGTTAAAGCAATGGTATTCCCCATAGTAACCTATGGATGTGAGATCTGGATCATAAGGAAGGCTGAGCGAAGGAAGAAAGACGCATTTGAACTGTGGTGCTAGAGGACAATTCTGGGGGTGCCTTGGAACGCAAGAAGATCAAGCCAGTCCATACTCCAGGAAATTATGCCCGACTGCTCACTGGAGGGAAGGATATTAGAGGCAAAGATGAAGTACTTTGGCCACATAATGAGAAGACAGGAAACCTTAGAGAAGAGAATGATGCTGGGGAAAATGGAAGGCAAAAGGAAGAGGGGCCGACCCAGGGCAAGGTGGATGGATGGCATCCTTGAAGTGAGTGGCTTGACCTTGAAGGAGCTGGGGGTGGCCACGGCTGACAGGGAGCTCTGGCGTGGGCTGGTCCATGAGGTCACGAAGAGTCGGAAGAGACTGAACAAATTAACAACAACAAAACCAATTTCTCAACCTTGGGGACTGGACCCCTGGGGAGGTCACAAGGGAGTTTCAGAGGGATCACTAAAGACCATTAGAAAACATATATTTCTGATGGCCTTAGGAACCTGTTTGGCAGAAAAGGCTGAAGATCACTCTGCCTGTCCTTCTCTTCCTTTTTGGAAAAAGATGGCGAATCCCTCCTCCACTGCAATTGGCCGGCCTCTCTGCCAAGGGGAGGGCTGTTTCTGAGACTCCAAGCGGGGAGGGGAGAGCAGGCATGCTCGGTGCATGGCATCATGTGCGCAAGTGTCTTCAAGACATGTGGGTTCTGTGTGGGAAGTTTGGCCTAATTCTATCGTCGGTGGGATTCAGAATGCTCTTTGATTGTAGGTGAACTATAAATCCAAGGAATTACAAATCTCAAATGTTGTGACGGTGCGAGTGGTGCCACCTATGTGTAGAAACTTCAACTAGTCCAGCGAGTGGCAGCCAGATTGCTCACCGGAGCGACATACAGGGAGCATACCACCCCCCTGCTGTGCCAGCTCCACTGGCTGCCGATTCAGTTCCGAGCACAATTCAAGGTGCTGGTTTTGACCTACAAAACCCTATACGGTTCCGGTCCAGTGTATCTGTCCGAACGTATCTCCCTCTACGTCCCACCCCGGAGTCTGAGATCATCTGGGGAGGCCCTGCTCTCGACCCCACCACTGTCACAAGTGAGGCTGGTGGGGACGAGGAGCAGGGCTTTCTCAGTGGTAGCCCCCCACCTGTGGAACTCACTCCCGGGGGAAATCAGGGCATCATCATCCCTCCTCGCCTTCAGGAGGAGGGTGAAGACTTGGTTATGGGACCAGGCCTTTGGGCACTCTGGCAATTAAATCAGACAATCAGGCGAGTAAGACCAGCAGGATTGATGAAGCGGAACGTAAAACTAGATCTATGTGTTAACGAACGCTGACCATGTAAGAGGAGAAATTGGGTTTGTATTTGGTTTTTATTGATTTTATTGATTTTATGGTTATAATGCATGAATTGTTGTTAACTGTGAATTGATGTAATTTTGTGTATGATTGTTTTATGATGCAGGCATCAAATTGTGCCTTTGCTTTTGTAAGCCGCCCTGAGTCCCCTTCGGGGTGAGAAGGGTGGGGTAAAAGAACCCCAAATAAATAAATAAATAGAACTGTTAGTTGCAAGATTTAAACTGTTGTATCATGCTTAATCCTGCCCTTTTACCCTGCTTATGTATAGTTGTATGGATTGGTTACTTATAGCCGTCAATCAGTACTGTTTGGCTCCACCTCTTCCTGCAGGAGGGGAGAGCTTCCTTTCTTTTCATTTTGCCATCAGAGTTTGTACCAGATGGACGTGAGTAAGAGACTTGACTCTAAAAGACCCTGATTTAAGTTACCTCTTAGCACCAGTTCTGAGTTTTTTTACCCTTGAGACTTGTGCTTCATGTTCAGACCAACCTGAATGACATTGGAAGTCTCAAGAGCCTTCAAACCAGTCCTTTTGGCACCAAAGGAAGATCCTGAGTCTTCAAAACATAGGCCATCTGAACTGGGGTTGTAGTTTCCTCCGGCATTCACAGCCATTGAGGAAAGAGGAAACTTGGAAAGGCTTCTCAGCTTCAAACACCTTGGACCCAGGACTAATTGAGACTGTAACGTATATTTTCCTTCACCACTCTGAAGTTTCCAGCTCATCGCTTTAAGAAATAACTCTTTGTGATCAATAAAACTTATTTTGAATTATTTACAGCATTTTGGATTTTTGAGAGTTCCAGTTTCCTATACGAGGGCAAGAAACAATCCCTTGGGGGAAAGATGCCACGTCCATTCCTCCTTCATTAAGAATAATAGCCCCCAAGTGCGACGGCACAAATGTCAAGGTCTATTTTCCCCAAACACCACCAGTGTTCACATTTGGGCATATTGAGTATTCGTGCCAAGTTTGATCCAGGGCCATCATTGTTTGAGTGCTCTCTGGATGGAGGTGAACTACAACTCCAAAACTCAAAGTCAATGCCCACCAAGCCCTTCCAGTATTTTCTGTTAGTTGTGGGAGTTCTGTGTGCCAATTTTGGTTCAATTCAATTGTTGGTGGAGTTCAGAATGCTCTTTGATTGTAGGTTAACTATAAATCCCAGCAACTACAACTCCCAAATGACAAAATCAATCCCCCCTCCCCTCCCACCAGTATTCAAATTTGGGCGTATTGGATATTTATGCCAAATTTGGTCCAGTGAATGAAAATACATCCTGCGTATCAGATATTTACATTACTATTCATAACAGTAGCAGAATCACAGTTATGAAGTAGCAACGAAAATAATGTTATGGTTGGTGGTCACCACAACATGAGCAACTGTATCAAGGGGTTGCGGCATTAGAAAGGTTGAGAACCACTGATTTAACGCATCTCAGGGAAATGTAGAATTTTTTAAAAATGCCATGTCATCTTCACCTTGTTGCCTAGATGATGGGAAGTCTTCAAAGTCCCATCAATGTACTGACATACCAACCCCACTCATTTTCATGCTGCTCATTGTAGGAGCTTGGCTACAGCTTTGGCACAACAAAACCAGGTTTCTTTTCCTCTTCACCCCTTAACCATGGCTGAGCTCAGCAGTCTAGCCATCCAATCCCACTTTGAAACTCTCTAGAATTCTTGGCTTCAATTGACACATCCTGTTTCCATTGAGGGAAACCTGAAAAACATTTCCAGCCAGCTGTTTCTGCAAAGAAGATGGAACCTTTATTAGCCACTAGGAAACATCTAACTATTCAAGAATGAGATGTGTTGGTTTATTCATACACAGACATGGCTACCTACCGACTCCTCCAAATAATGGAGCATTGTGCTCTGTTGTCCTCTTGGCACACTATCTTGAGCGTTGCCATGTGCTGGATTCCTCTATCTCTTTATGATGTGGTTTTCAGCCATGACAAGCTATTTTGTGCTGGTTTGCCGAAAGTGGAGAAGGATCACAGTGTATGCACAAACGGAAGAGGAGCTGGCATTGAAGAAAGACCAAAGTAGCAGGCTACAGAAATGATTAACAGAGCGTATTTCAAGCTGTCGCTCAACTATTTCCAGAATTCAAACCAGAGGAACACCTTAGGGTCAACAATCATTTCATGTACTTCATAACAGACTTGGCCCAGTGTATTTGTCCGAACGGATCTCCCTCTACATCCCATCTCGAAATTTAAGATCTTCTGGGGAGGCCCTGCTCTCGACTCCGCCACTGTCACAAGTGAGGCTGGCGGAGACGAGAAGCAGGGCCTTCTCAGTGGTGGCCCCCCACCTGTGGAACTCGCTCCCCGGGGAGATTAGATCAGCGACTTCCCTCCTGACGTTTAGGAAAAAACTGAAGACCTGGGTGTGGGACCAAGCCTTTGGTCATTCTAACAACTAAACTAAGGATCTGACGATAGACAAGGACAAATGGAATGGAATGAAATATGGACTCTGAACCCTGAGCTTGAGATTGTTTTAGCATGAGATTGTTTTATTATTTTATTTTGTATTGATGTTTTAATTAATTGTTGAATTGTTTTTGTATTCTGTACTACTTGTCAATTGATTTGGGCATCTAATTGTGCCTCCACTGTAAGCCGCCCTGAGTCCCCCCCGGGGTGAGAAGGGCGGGGTATAAGTAAGTGAAATAAATAATAAATAAATTGGCCACGGTGGTCCATGCTCTCGTCACATCTAGGTTAGATTGCTGCAACGCCCTCTATGTGGGGCTGCCTTTGAAGACTGCTCGAAAGCTTCAAATAGTCCAGCGAGAGGCAACCAGGTTAATAACTGGAGCGGCGTACAGGGAGCACACAACTCTCATGTTATGCCAGCTCCACTGGCTGCCAGTTTGCTACCGGGCACAATATAAAGTGCTGGCTTTGGCCTATAAAGCCCTAAACGGCCCCAGCCCAATTTACCTGTCTGAACGCATTTCCCCCTATGAACCACCACGGAGATTAAGATCTTCTGGGGAGGCCCTGCTCTCTGTCCCACCACCATCACAGGCGCGTTTGGCAGGGACGAGAGACAGGGCCTTCTCAGTAATTGCCCCTTAGCTATGGAACTCCCTTCCTAATGGGATCAAGTCAGCCTCCTCCCTCTTGTCCTTTAGAAGTATGATAAAAATGTGGCTGTGGGACCGAGCCTTTGGGACTGTGCAATGAGGCAGCGATAGTAACCCTTAGTATGCCAACCAAATTCGATATGGTTGTTGAGACAGTTTTAACTAGTGGATTTTAACGTCAATGTTGTAGTAGAGTCTGTTGGCAATGCTGCAACTGGTAGTAGGAGTGGTAGAGGAGGGAAACAAGGCGCCCAGGTGTTAGATGAGGAGCAGCAAAGGAAGAGAATCTGGGAGATACTTATGTCACCCACTGATGAAGAATCCTTTGAAGGTTTCTCCAAGAGTGAAATGAGTGAGAAGGAGGAAGGAGATTCAGATGGGAATAGAAGCATTAAGAGGATTACTCGAGAGAAGGAGTCAGACAGGACATACTTACTGCTCCCACAGAGGAAGAGGATTTCATGGGTTTTTCTGGGAATGATGAGTCTGGGAGTAGTGGGGATGAAGAGGAACCACTGGATTGGACCAAAGTACAGGAGATTCGGAATGTGTGTACTCAACCAACGTCCAGTGACACTTTCGCGGGGTTTTCTGGTGGCGGGATTGGCAATCTGGTGATACCATGAAATTGTGGGGAGACCTAAGTCTTGACAAGAGGTGGAAGAGTTGGAGGGATGGGCATTGGCGTTCAGCTGTGGAGGCTAAACCAGCTGATAGTGATGAGGATGGGGTGGAGGACAGCTCATCATCAGATGATGAGCTGTAAGATAAATGAAGGCACTGGAATGATAGAATTTTGCAGTAGGCAAAGTATTGGTTTCGTGCCTTGGGTCTTGTTGCTGCCGCTTTTCTTGTTGGGCTTGGGTCCTGGATCTGCAGGTTGCTGTTTGCTTCGTGTACCAACTGGCTTGGATTCTCATAAGTGCGGATTTCCCCTCTTCTTGACTTCGGACTGTTTTTGACGACGACAACGCCTTTTGGACTTTGGATCTTCCAACTGTGACTTCTTCGACTTTGGACTGCTTTTGGACGACGGCTTCTCTTCACAGCTCTTTGTTTGTTTATTATCTTTGAACTGTGTGATTTTGGTGCGTTTTGAAAGAACTCTTATTTAATCCGGATTTTTTGCCAGTTTAATCCGGTTTATTTTCTAAGTTTGTTTTGCAAGCTGCAAGTTGCTGCAAACTTTGAGTTTTGACCAGAGGCACTGAAGCAAGTGTCTCTGAGTCCTGTTTACTTTGTTTTAATAAACTATTGTTTAGACTATACACCTGTGTCTGGCTCTTTAAGGCATCTGGGTTCCGACAGTCAAGGTAAGTGATTTTAATGCTTTTGTATGTGTATGGTCTAATATGTTTCGGCATTGAATGTTTGCTGTTTATATGTTGTGCTCTGCCCAGAGGCCCCTTCAGGGTGAGAAGGGCAGAATATAAATACATTAAATAAATAAGTAAAATAAAAAAATACCTACATGAATTTAGCAGGAGTGGGGAGAGAAGAAACATGAGATACTTTCAATCTCCTGATTTGACAATCCAAATAAATTAATAATAATAATAATAATAATAATAATAATCTTTATTTATACCCTGCTACCACCTCCCCAAGGGACTCAGTGCAGCTTCCATGAGGCCAAGCCCACAATACATCTATATAAATAAAAATGTAATGTTAGTTCGTGCTACCATCAGAACTCAAAAACCACTGGGGGAATTGACACCAAATTTGGACACAAGACACCTAACAGTCCAATTTATGTCCTCCACTCAAAAAAATGATTTTGTCATTTGGGAATTGTTGTTGCTGGGATTTATAGTTTACCTACAATCAAAGAGCATTCTGAACTCCACCAATGATGGAATTGGGCCAAACTTAGCACACAGGGCTCCCATGACCAACAGAAAAAACTGGAAAGGTTTGGTGGACATTGACCTTGAGTTTGGGAATTATAGTTCACCCACATCCAGAGAGCACTGTGGACTCAAACAATGATGGATCTGGACCAAACTTGGCATGAATATTCCATATGCCCAAATATGAACACAGATGGAGTTTAAGGAAATAGACCTTGACATTTGGGATTTGTAGTTACTGGGATTTATAGTTCACCTACAATCAAAGAGCATTCTGAACCCACAAACGACAGAAATGGGGCAAACTTCCCACACAGAACCCCCATGACCAACAGAAAATACTTAAGGCCATCCAGTCCAACTCTCTTCACCAGGGCAAGAAAATGTAATCAGAGCCCTCCTGACAAAGAGCCATCCAGTCATAAAGATAGATAGATAGATAGATAGATAGATAGATAGATAGATAGATAGATATGATTCTCTCTCTCTCACACACAGATATAGTATCATAGATTTGAAAGAGACCCTTAAAGAAGGACTATGATATATTGCATATTCCAGAGTAGGCAAACCAGACACTCTCCACATCAACACTGACAAAGAAACAACAAGAAATACTGTTTACTCACAAGCATAAAGGAATTACATATATTAGAAACCAACACTTTCTCATTACTTTATTTTCCAGATCACCAGACTGGGCCACAGCAACGCGTGGCAGGGGACAGCTAGTCAATAATAAAACAATAGCAAACAAACAATACAAAACAGTTGAAACAGTTGAAAACAGTTAAAATTAATCCTCTGTCATACCACTTTTTCAGTTTCTTGACCTAGTTTCTTATCCTCTTCTCCCCCCGCATTACCCCTTTATCTTTAGCTTATTTCAATTACTGTAGGACAGTGTTTCTCAACCTTCCTAATGCCATGACCCCTTAATACAGTTATTCATGTTGTGGTGACCCCCAATCATAAAATTATTTACTTCATAACTGTAATTTTGCTACTGTTATGAATCGTAATGTAAATAACTAATATGTAGGATGTATTTTCATTTACTGGACCAAATTTGGCATAAATACCCAATACATCAAAATTTGAATACTGGTGGGGTTGGGGGGGGGGCTTGATTTTGTCATTTGGAAGTTGTTATTGTTGGGATTTATAGTTCACCTACAATCAAAGAGCATTCTGAACAGCACTGGAATTGAATCAGACTTGGCACACAGAACTCCCATGACCAGCAGAAAATATTGGAAGGATTTGGTGGTCATTGACCTTGAGTTTGGGAGTTGTAGTTCACCTACATCCAAAGAGCACTGTGGACTCAAACGATGATGGATCTGAACCAAACTTAGCACGAATACTCAATATGCCCAACTGTGAACACTAGTGGAGTTTGAGGGAAATAGACCTTGACATTTGGGAGTTGTAGTTGCTGGGATTTATAGTTCATCTACAATCAAAGAGCATTCTGAACTCCACCAATGATAGAACTGGGCCAAACTTCCCACACAGAACCCACAGAACCAACACAAAATACTGTGTTTTCTGATGGTCTTTGGCAACTCTTCTGACACTCCCAGACATCCAGGTTGAGAAACGCTGTCCTAAAATATCTGTTTTTCCACATTTCTAACTTTTGCCTTCTTGGCTATACATATTCCAGTTTTCAACTGTGAAATGTTGGGGATATGGATGTCTAAATATGCCAGAGAACACCAATTTCAGCATTAAAACAGACCTTTACTAAAAGCTTCATTGCCTGATAACGTCCTGAAACTCTTTTGGCTTTCTTGGTCTGGCAGGCTGAGTGAGGGATTTGGACCTCAAGGCGCAGCATGATGTTCCACAAAGTTTTATGAACTAATTTCTGCAAAAATACTTCCAATTGAGTTCTTACTGTGCAATCGGTCTTCCACATTCACTGTGGCTATTTCCATACTACCCAATTATATCAGTTTCCTATCACTTTAATGAACTTGGATCTATACTATGGTGTCCTGTGCTTTGTGATTTTATGAGATACTTTGAAATCTGTTCCAGGAAATTCTAATACAATAGTTCAAGAGAATGCATTAGAGATTTCTAAATTAATTCCGAGTCTACAAATCCCTGGATTCCATTGGATGGAGCTATGGTAATTGAAGCGAAAAGTGCTAATACTGTATTGGCCTGATATTTATGTAGAAAGTCATAGATACCAATATCTTTGGAAGCACTCTTAACGCTTACAAATGTGGAAGCCTGCAAATTAGTTTAGAGCAGACTTTTGGGTCTTGATGAGACTGAACACAGAGCTCCCTGCCTTCAAACTGATCTGACCTGCAGCAGGGAGTTCCACAGTTCTCCAAATGCCCTGCTTGGGCCAACTGCATGAACGTGGCCACAGTAGCAGCTGCAACTCAGAAACCTTCTCATTTCTTTGCTTTTCCCCTTCCTAACATTGTAACGAGAAGACAATTATGCTGGGGAAAGTGGAAGGCAAAAGGAAGAGGGGCCGACCAAGGGCAAGATAGATGGATGGCATCCTTGAAGTGACTGGACTGACCTTGAAGGAGCTGGGGGTGGTGACGGCCGACAGGAAGCTCTGGCGTGGGCTGGTCCATGAGGTCACGAAGAGTCGGAGACGACTGAATGAATGAACAACAACAACATTGTAACTAACCTCCCCAATAAAAGGTATCAATTAATTGTAACTTTTCCCTCTCCATAGTGTTACTTTGTGTCCTTTTACTGTCTCAAACTTTCCTTTCAATAAACCTTTCTTCTCCCGGGCGGCAGACGGCTGCCGGCTCTCCTGGGATGTGATTCTCGCATCCCGGGGAGGTCAAAACTGCGTTCCCTTAAACCGCGGATATGGAAACCCCTCAGACCTCCGTATCCACGAGTTAACGGATTGCTTCAAAAATGGTGCCAATCTTCTCCTGGGAGAATTCTAAGACGAATGGCTATTTTGGTTTCACTCCGCTGTCCTTTCCGCCCCGGGAATAACATTTTTTGCCCCCAAAACCAAATCCTGGAGTCCACCTGTTTTTCTGATGACGCTGTCTCACTGCCACCATTTTGTGGATGTCCAAGGAGCCTGCTGATCCCGGGGAAGTGTCGCGGTCAACCCATGGGACCCCTAAGATGTCGGCAGGCCGCCTTGGTCCTTGGTGTGAAGGGATCTGTAGTTCTCCCCACGGATTTTGATCTTCAGCTTTGGTGGACGGCCATAAGGACTCTGTGGACACTGGGACACCTTTCTCCACTTGCCTTTTCTAGATTTTACAACTTTGAACAACTTTCCCAAACTTTCAAGGACTTTTGAGAACTTTGTGGAACCTTTCCCCAAGCCCTATGGACTCCCTTCTCATGATTAAGGGATGGTATGATTTTGTGTTTATGAACTCATTCTTTTGGAACTCTGGTGGGTGGGATGGGTGTATGAAATTCCCTTTATGCCTTATTATTCCTTATGTCTCTCCTGACGAACTATCGCGGTTTGACATCTGTTCCAGCTGGATGAAATAAATACAACTCAGTGGCTTTTCTTCAACTTTGGTGAGATTTATTTGGGAAAATTCAGGGAAAATTCTTGGCTCTTTCCTCTTTGCTCGCCACAGTACCGGATCCTTCTTGGTGGATCTAAGGGCTCCTCTCTCCAGGGCAGGAGTCTCTAAATTCTAGATTGATGTCACTGACTTTCATAATAATCTAACTTGTGCAGCAAAGAAAACTTGTTCCCCTACCACATCATTAATTCCATGCAAGTGTGGAGTCACGGCACCATATCTTCGCATTTTGATTAATCCCACCCAGTAGAGAGCTTTGGCAACTGCAAGATGTAATGTGGTTTTCCCCCCTGTGTCAGGAAGAACTTGAGAAACTTCAAGTTGCTTCTGGTGTGAGAGAATTGGCTGTCTGCAAGGACTAGATGTTTTACCTTTCTGTGAGAGGATTCTCTCATGTCCCTGCATGAGAAGGTGGAGCTGACAGATGGGAGCTCACACCGCTCCTCAGATTCAAACTGCCAACCTTTTGGTCAGCAGTCCCGCCAGCACAAGGGTTTAACCCATTGCGCCACTGGTGGCTTCAACTTGATAGTTAAGAGGCAGTAGACTAGATGCTAGGCTCAAAAGTTAATGGAGATATTGGTATTTCCCACAATACACAGGCATATACCACAAGAGACAGTCACAGATAAAAAGGAAAGCATTAATAAGAGTTACTAATCTCAATAATAAAATTTCCAACAGTTTCACAAAAGAATGTATCGGAGTTTTTCAGAAGATACGGAATTTTATAACACCCTTGCCATTGAGAACACTGTAAAAAAAATGGAATCCTGTATTTCATCCATATATTAACATACTAGCTGTGGCCTGCCACGCGTTGCTGTGGCCTATAGTAAATCTTTTCAAAGTAGAGGTAGATATCTGGAGTATTATGAAAGAGAGGTACCTACCTATTCCTTCCCCCTTTTTCTCCCCTTTCTCTTCTTTCTTCCTTCTCTGCCTCTTTCTTTCTTTCTTTCTTTCTTTCTTTCTTTCTTTCTTTCTTTCTTTCTCTCTCTCTTTCTTTCTTTCTTTCTTTCCTTCTTTCGCTCCTTGGTTTCATCCTTCTCTCTTTCCTTCATTCCCTCCCCCTTTCTTCCTTTGCCTCCTTTCTTCCCTCCATGTTTCCTTCCTTCTTTCACTTTTTATTTTCTTTTCTCCTTCCTTCTTTACCTCTTTCCTGCTTTTCCTTCCTTCCTTCATTCCCTTTTTTTCTTTCCTTCTCTCCTTCCTTCCTTCCCCCTTTTTCTTTCTCTTCTGCTGTCTCTCTTTTCTTCCTTCTCTCTTTCCTTCCCTCCCTCTTTCTCTACATCTTCCTCCTTCCTTCACTCCCTCTTTCCTTCCTTCATTCCCTTTTTTCTTTCCTTCTCTCCTTCCTTCCTTCTTCTCCCCTTTTTCTTTCCCTCCCTCTTTCTCTCATTTCTTCCTTCTCTACCTCTTTCCTTCCTTCCCCTAGAGGGGAAGAAGGAGGGGGAGGAGGATGGATTTGGAGAGGGTGGGAAGGGGCGTGGCTTGGAGGGGCAGGGTTTGGAGGGGAAGAAGAAGGAGGGGGAGGAGGTAAGATTGGGGAAGAAGGAGGAGGAGGTAAGATTGAGGCGTGGTGTTGCATGTGTGTGTTTGGGGTGGAGGAGTGAGGAGTGTTGTGGCGTGATTGTGCTGGGTGGGGCAAAGGAGGAAGGTGCGGAGGGTGCGTTGGCCGTTCGGCCATGTGCGCGCGCGCGCCGGGGACTTTGCGCCATTGCGCATGCTCAGTTGTTTTGTCCTTTTGTGAGTGTGTTGTTTTGTTGTTTTTTATTTAGATTCGATATGTTTGTACCTTGTGGGTTGAGGTATGTGCATGGGAATTTTGGTTAATTTTCATTGGGGGGTTTTTTGAGTTTTCCTGTCCCGTTGGACGCCACTTACAGATTTATAGATATAGATTTAGGGCATACAAGCAAAGAATGGTGAATTGTTTCTACAGAAACCAAATCACAAGAACAAACTCTTTTATAAAAACATTCCATATTTTTATATCTCCCAGCCAAAAGAGCTGATGGCAACATATTATATGAAGCACCCGGTGGTACAATGGGTTAAACCCTTGTGCCAACAGGACTGCTGTTCAAAAGGTCAGCAGTTTGAATCTGGGGAGCAGGGTGAGCTCCCATCTGTCAGTTCCAGCTTCTCATGCAGGGACCCGAGAAAAGCCTCCCACAGAATGGTAAAACATCTAGGTGTCCCCTGGGCAACATCCTTGCAGACAACCAATTATCTCATACCAGAAGCGACTTGAAGATTCTCAAGTTCCTCCTAACACTGGGGGGGGGGGGGATACCACATTGCAAGTCCCTCCTGACACAAAAAACCCAAACAAACTATTGAGTTAGATAGATATGACTGACAAACTGTAGTCAACAGCTGTATGCTTGTGCTTCTTTGGGGAAAAGGCTAAGGCGTGATCTAAAAATCAGGATCAGTCTGGCATCTCCAAGTTTCAGAAAGATTCCTCTTGGAACCTGGAAAGCCTTGACTTTTGAAAGCATGGATCTACCTTGATCTGGATCGTAGACTCCTGTCTAACACAGAAAGAAGGCATCTGTCCCTCCCAGAAAAATAGAAGTCAGTCAAAGTGATTTCTTCCAGGGGAACCACATTTTGAGACACTGAATCCTGGACTTAAATCTATTGGGTGGTCACTTTCCAAACACTGCATAATGGCCACTAGTATATTTGATGAATACAGAGCTCTGACCAATATATTGCACCTTGTGATACGTTGGTGGCCACTTCTTGTGTGTGGTCAGACTTAATGCAGCTTAAGGACAATCTGGAATTGAATAAACCAACCAACACAGTCCTGTAGATTGCAGGGCTGCTCCGTCTCAACTTTCATGAATGTTGAAATGTTCATTGGATGCTGAAACCTGACTCAGTCCTCATGTTGGTGGCCCATTTTTATAGATCGTATTTTTATATTGTCATAAGCTGTTTTCGGGGGGGATAGGGAAAAAAAGCCATATAGCCACATAAGAAATAATAAATTAATTACTTGAAATTCTTTTTTTTTTTTGTATTAACATGTGTCAAAGAAAAAACACCACCAAAGCAAGGCAAGGTAACCAATGCTGCAAAAAAAATATGTAGCAGTGTGTTTAGAATCTGGAAAGAACCTTTAAAAGCCATCTTATTCCCTTAAGTGGGAACTAATTATCTCTAAATCATCCCAGGCAGATGTTTTCCAGATTTATTCTTTTAACAATATGGATTCAAAAGGCAACTTGGTAATTTATTCCATTGGGTAATTATTCCTTTTCTTCTTTTCCCTCTCTCATGCACATACAGAGAGAGTGTGCTAATTTTATAAAGTCTGCAGCTTAATCAATTTAATTGGCAGATTAATCAAGGAGAACGGTATTTGATTGGAAGTAGTATCAATTTTAAATAAGCAATAATGATGTTTTTAACATGCAACAAACTAAACTACAACTATTGTGCTCTGGACATGTCACAAGACAATATATCTCAATGAGAAGATGAGAAAGCTCAATAATATAGATGGCAGTAATGGATGGAGTGATTAAAACTTGTGTGCCAGTTGCACCTGTACCTTGGGAAGTCGGACTTGGCCATGGTAGTCCACACTCTGGTTACATCCCATCTAGACTACTGCAATACGCTCTACATGGGGTTGCCTTTGAAGACTGTGTGGAAGCTCCAAGTGGTCCAACGGGTGGCAGCCAGATTGCTCATCAGAGCAGCATACAGGTGTCATTAGGGGACTCATTAGGGGACTCCTGCTTGACCTCGTGGCCATTGTACTGTGGGGTCCCACAGGGCTCTGTACTGTCCCCTATGTTGTTTAACATATACATGAAGCCGTTGGGAGAGATCATCCGGAGTTTCAGGGTGCGGTGTCACCTGTACGCAGATGATGTCCAACTCTCACTCCTTTCCACCTGCTACTAAGGAGGCTGTCCAAGTCCTGAACCGGTGCTTGGCCGCTGTAACGGACTGGATGAGGGCTAACAGATTGAAACTAAATCCAGACAAGACAGAGGTACTCCTGGTCAGTCGAAAGGCCGAACAGGGCATAGGGTTACAGCCTGTGCTTGACGGGGTTACACTCCCCCTGAAGGCGCAGGTTCGCAGCTGGGAGTGATCCTGGACTCATCACTGAGCCTGGAACCCCAGGTCTCTGCAGTGGTCAGGGGAGCTTTTGCACAATTAAAACTTGTGCGCCAGCTGCGCCCGTACCTTGGGAAGTCTGATCTGGCCATGGTGGTCCACGCTCTGGTTACATCCTGTATAGATTACTGCAATGCTCTTTACATGGGATTGCCTTTGAAGACTGCCCGGAAGCTACAACTAGTCCAACGAGCGGCAGCCAGACTACTAACAGGAGCATCGGCCTTACAGGTCCCTTAATGCATTTCTAATGCCACCCTGCGACTAGAGACGGGCTTTATGAGAGTGGAGGCCAAGGTGTGGGTGGCCATACTCAACCTCTGGCTCAGACTATCCCGTGCACCCTTTGGTCTTGCCCCACTAACCATGAAGGATGACTTCCAATCCACATGGAAGCAGGCGGTAGCATCAAAAATCTCCTCATTGGGATTTTCTCCAGGCCTACTACTCGCTATGGATTACAATCAAGCCAAAGCACTTATTAAACAACGTATCACAGACATAGAGCGACAATTAGATCTGGCCTCGGTTCCAACCTTCCTTATCAATGAAGACAGCAGATATCTTGCCTCCCCTATGGCATATTTAACAAACTTAGAGGTTCCTCTTCATCGAAGGGCTTTCACCCTGGCTCGATGCCACGCTCTCCCATCAGCTGTACTCGAAGGCCGCTACCGGAAGATCCCTTTCCCAGAGAGACTCTGCCCCTGTGACTCGGGTCATGTAGAAACAATAGAACATGTGCTCCTCCAGTCCCATTCTACAGGATATCCGTGCCAGGCTCATCTTACCTCTGATATACAAGCACCCAGGCCATTCAGGACAATTTTATACCTCCATGCTACTTGCAGATATTAATTCAGCTACAACCTACAATGTTGCAAAGTTTTGTGCAGCAGCATACCAAATCCGTCAGGGAATGACTAGTCCCAAAAGTTAACTGTGTGTCCAGTAATCTTCTTCTCTGAATCTACAATTTGGTGATGGATCCGGGCATTGTATGTTTTTACCCTGTTTCCCCTTCTCTTCTGCTCCCTCACCCATATTGTGCTTCAGTTGTTATATTTATATTTTTAATGTACCAAACATACCAAGTTTGTATGAAAATGTGACTATTTTCTGTGCTGGTCATTGACTGAAATAAATGATTTGATTGATTGATACTAACAGGAGCGGGATATAGGTAGCATACTACTCCTCTGTTACGTCAGCTCCACTGGTTGCCAATCAGTTTCCGAGCACAATTCAAAGTGCTGGTGTTGACCTATAAAGCCCTAAACGACTCTGGCCCAATTTACCTGTCCGAACAGATTCTCCCCTATGAACCATCAAGGTTATAAAGATCTTCTGGAGGGGCCCTGCTCTTGGTCCCACAACCCTCACAATCGCGTCTGGTGGGGACGAGGGACAGGGCCTTCTCGGTGGTGGCCCCTCAGCTCTGGAACTCTCTCCCACTGGAGATTAGAACTGCCCCTTCTCTCCTGACTTTTAGAAAGCTGGTGAAAACTTGGCTCTGGAATTTAGCATTCGATGAGTGAGTCAATAACTCTTGACCACACGGACAGATGGTGATGAATTGTGATTTCATTCGGATGACTTGGCCTTATGTAATTATATGATTGTATTTTAATGTATTTTATGTATTAGTGCATTATGTGATGTGATATTTTAAACTATTGTTTATGAATCTTTTGTTGTGAACCGGCCTGAGTCCCTCTGCGGAGGTCGAGAAGATGGAGATGAGGTTGAGATGAGGAAGAAGAAGAAGATGAAGAGTAAAGTAACCTGATGTAAAGATTTGTGCTCTAAAATTCTAAATAAATAAATAAATAAATTCAGGGAACATACAACTCGCCTGTTACATCATCTCTGCTGGCTGCCAGTCTGCTACTGGGCACAATTCCAAATGCTGACTTTAACCTATAAAGCCCTAAATGGTTCTGGCCCAGCTTACCTGTCCAAACGGTTCTCCCCCTATGAACCATCTCGGAGTTTAAGGTTGTCTGGGGAGGTAACACTTTAAAAAATCTCTCAGCTTCCCTTCCCTGGCAAGCTGTCATGCAGCGGGACCAGGTGGGCGTGGCCAAGCACAGCTCCCCTTGGAGGCCTCGCCCCCAGCGACCTCCAAGGAGAGCTGTGCTTGGCCATGCCCACCTGGTCACTCTGCATGGAAGCTCGCCGCAAGGGAAGGAAGGAAAACTGCGAGATTTTAATGGTTCTGGAGGGAGGGAGGGGTACCTTCCATTAATGAAACAAATGAAGCGATTTGTATTTCCTGATATTTCCGATCTTTTTTTCAAGAAAATTTCGGAAATAATTTCAAAATCGAACCGCCAGCACCCCCTATATACGAAACGAGTTTAGAACCATTTTTTTTTTCTTGATCAACCAAGCCTACTCCATATTTTAAAAAAAAATCACACACGGACGTCTTCCAAGAAAAATAAAAACAAACCAACCAAAGTCCCATGGCGATCAGCGAGTGGCAACGGGGGCAGGACTGTGAAATCTGGAAGCCCCTAGTCACAGACTGGCACATGGGCAGTGGGTACGGACTCAGTCATTCTACCTCAAGGTCCGAGGCAGTTGAGTAGTTCGGCAGCTGTATCTGCGACTGAGCAGCCCTTTTGAGGATCCACTCTGCTCACCCCACATGGGGAAGGGGCTAGAAAGGATGCCCTAAACATAGTCTGCATCTCTTACCCCTGACTGGACTGCTGCGTCCAGTGGGGTCACCACCTTGCGGCAAAAAAGAAAAATGAACACTTGGACATCGAGGGATCACCTAACGAGCCTTCTCTTCTATGGGAACTATAAGCTTCCAGTCACATTTAAACAGGTAAACAGTACAAACACAACCCTGGTGATAAAGGGATTATTTCTCTTTCATCTCTACGCAGATGACGCACAACTCTACTACTCTTTTCCACCTAATTCCAAGGAGGCCTCTCGGGTGCTAGACGAGTGCCTGGCCGCTGTGTCTATCTGGATGAGGACGAACAAGCTGAAGATCAATCCCGACAAGACAGAGGTCCTCCTGGTCGATCGTAAACCAGATCGGGGTATAGGGTGGCAACCTGTGTTGGACGGGGTTACACTCCCCCTGAAGCCACAGGTCCGTAGCTTGGGAGTCCTCCTGGACTCATCGCTCACGCTTGAGGCTCAGGCGTCGGCGGTGGCCGGGAGGGCTTTTGCACAACTGAGACTCATGCGCCAGCTACGCCCGTACCTCGCTAAGGCTGATCTGGCCGGGGTGGTCCATGCCTTAGTCACCTCTAGACTGGATTACTGCAATGCGCTCTACGTGGGGCTGCCCTTAAAAACGGCTCGGAAATTCCAATTAGTCCAACGGGCAGCAGCCAGGATGTTAACTGGGGCCCATTACAGAGAGAGGTCAACCCTCCTGTTCAAGGAGCTCCACTGGCTGCCGTTTGTTTTCCGAACCCAATTTAAGGTGCAGGTGCTTACCTACAAAGCCCTGAACGGTTTGGGACCACCCTACCTGCGTGACCGTATCGCTGTCTACGAACCCACACGTTCACTCCGTTCATCGGGAGAGACCCTGCTCGTGATCCCGCCCGCGTCACAAGCGCGCTTGGTTGGGACGCGAGACAGGGCCTTCTCTGTGGTGGCCCCCCGCCTCTGGAACACCCTCCCGAAAGACCTCAGACAAGCCCCTACATTGGCAGTCTTCAGAAAGAATTTGAAAACCTGGCTGTTCCAATGTGCCTTTTCAGACTAGGAACCCCACCACCAAATCCCAGAAGCACTTTAGCAGAACCAAGATCACCGCACTTTGCACACCGCACCTATATACTATAATCCCATATCCCTCCGACACATCAGCACTTTTAACTCTGTACCCCACTCAGGCCGGCTCAGTTTTTAATAATGTCTTAATAATGTATATTGCTATTTGTTTGCTTTCTGCTTAACTGTTTTTGTTTGCTAGGTATTGTATTGTTGTATTGTTGTATTGTTTGGGCTTCGGCCTACTGTAAGCCGCATCGAATCCTTTGGGAGATGCTAGCGGGGTACAAATAAAGTTATAATAATAATATAATAATATATGCTCATCCTTCTCCCCTTTCCATCTTTAAAAAAAATGTAGTTATAATGCTGTAATGCAGCAGCAAAATTGCACTTTTGCCGTTTAGCTCCCTAACTCAGAGCAGATGGGTGAATTAAAAAGATAGGAGGAAATTTTCCCCTTAAACCATAAGATCATCTGCAGCAACCATACCTTGGCATTTAAAAAAAATTGGAGGGCATCAGCCCCACATCCCATTAGAGGTTTTTTTGTTCGTTGGTGGATTTGCATCTGCGAAAAATGGAATTGTGAAGATGTGCAACATCTGTATCCAATATAGGCTTGCTTTTATGTAACTATGCAAAAGAGCCATCAAAGGGACCAATGGGGCCAAAGCATATACTATAGTCCTCAATGTGCATTGGGCTCCCAGTGCACATCAGGAACCCCCAATGCACATTGAATATCCCTTTTGCAATAAAACATCTTCAGAATTCAGTCACCGGATTTCTTAGTATATCTGCTACTTAAAGTGCATGCAGATTTATATTGTGTCATACAAGATTCTGGCCTTTCTTTCATAACAGGAGCGAATTACAGGGAGCGGACAACCACCCTGTTCAAGGAGCTCCATTGGCTGCCGTTCATTTTCTGGTCCCAAATCAAGGAGCAGGTTCTTACCTACAAAGCCCTGAACGGTTTGGGACCTGCCTACCTTATGAACCTACACAATCTCTTCAATCGTCCGGAGAGACCCTTCTCTTGCTCTCGCCCCATTGCAAACGCAACTTGTGGGGATGAGGGAGAGGGCCTTCTCTGTGGTGGCCCCCCGACTCTGGAACTCATTCCCCAGAGCTATTAGACAAGCCCCCACCCTGGTAGTCTTCAGGACGAGCTTGAAAACCTGGCTGTTCCAGTGCGCCTTCAATGGATGAATGAATAATAATACCCTGACATGATCTACCTCTGTAAAAAGGCCCTCGGTAGCACTTTATTTTACCTGCTAGTGCAATCACACCCTACTCTACCTCTCGGATACCCTGTCCAGACACATTACTCTGCTGTCTCACCAGTATTTAAAATTTTATATTTTAAATTTGAAATATTAAATAAAATAATGTAATGTAAATAATAATTTTTAAAATCAAAATATGTAAATGAAATGTTTAGAACTAAAGAATTAAATTTTTTATAATGAAAATATTAAAATATGTTTAAATTAAACAAATATTTTGAGCTTAAAATATCTAAATGAAGTATTCAAAAGTTAAATATTTTGAAATGAAAATAATTAAATATTTTTAAAATTAAATAAGTATTTTATAATTAACATGTTATCAAAAATATTTTGAAAGGGTTATATAAATTTATAGATATATATTGCCAATTATTACATAGCTGTATGGATTCGTTGGGCCAGTTCAATTTTTTTGTAGTTCTTTGGGATAGATTTTTATGTGTCATATCATTGACTTAAAGCCTATTAGAGTTGATATATTTATTATTTTTGATTATTATTATTATTACTATTATTATTATTATTATTATTATTATTATTATTATTATATTTGATCCTATATGCTTGGGATGCTATATTTGTAGAATGAATGGTGTCTTCCTGCCTGGCAGAATGGGGTTGGAACTGGATGATCATCTGTTGGGAGGGCTTGAATGGGGTCTTCCTGCCTGACATGAATAGGGGGTTCTGTATTCTGAGCCTGGGTTATCAATGGATCTGTTCTGAGTTTGATTGCTTTTGCTTCCACAGAGTTTTCTTTCTCCTGAATCCATCCCATCGGCGGTAGATTAGTCGGGTCTGGAGAGATATTTTAAGGCAGGCCTGCGGGGATGAGGGCTTTTCCTCCAGCTCCTAAACAGAGAGCCTCCTCCCGTGGGAGCCTGCTGGCCATGTATGTACACTCCTTCCCTCCCAACTCCCTCCCTGAGGCTTAAGTTGGACGTCTTTCTGAGGGGGGAGGGGGGAGGGAGGGGAAGTGTTTTTTGGAGTTTTTGTGAGTGGAGAACATGGCTTGCTTGAGATAGTGTCTAGTGTCCAAATTTGGTGTCAATTCCCCCAGTGGTTTTTGAGTTCTGATGGTATCACAAATGAACATTACATTTTTATTTATATAGATTATGATTATGATTATTATTTAAAATGGCAAGCATAATCTCACAGGTATCTATAAAGATGAGCCAAGATGCAGTTTTAGCAGGAATCCAAGGCAACTCAAGGAAGGAAATGGAAACCAAAAGAAAACACACACCTCAAATAAAATTAAACCAGGAATTTTAACAAGTGTCTAATACAGGTTGAGCATCCTTTGTCTAGAATTCTGAAATGTTGCAAAATCCAAAATTGTCCACACTGGTGGCTGAGATAAAGACACTTCTGCTTTCAGATGATTGAATGCACAGAAAATTATGAACAATATTGCATAAAATTACTATCAGTTTCTCGATAAAATAGTGAAGACTAGAGACATCACACTGGCAACGAAGATTTGCATAGTTAAAGCAATGTTATTCCCCATAGTAACCTATGGATGCAAGAGCTGGACCATAAGGAAGGCTGAGGGCAGGAAAGTAGATGCTTTTGAACTGTGGTGTTCTGAGAGTGCTTTGGACCGTGAGAAGATCCAACCAGTCTATCCTCCAGGAAACAATGCCTGACTGCTCACTGGAGGGAAGGATAGTAGAGGCAAAGATGAAGTACTTTGGCCACATAATGAGAAGACAGGAAAGCTTAGAGAAGACAATGATGCTGGGGAAAATGGAAGGAAAAAGGAAGAGGGGCCGACCAAGGGCAAGATTGGTGGATCTTGAAGTGACTGGCTTGACCTTGAAGGAGCTGGTGGTGGCCATGGCCAACAGGGAGCTCTGGTGTGGGCTGTTCCATGAGGTTATGAAGAGTCAGAAGTGACTGAACAAATAAACAACAACAAACTGTCAGATTATGTGTATATACGTTTTCTTCGCTCATCCGGAGAGGCCCTGCTCGCGATTCCACCGGCGTCGCAGGCGCGATTGGTGGCCTTTTCTGTGGTAGCCCCCCAACTTTGGAACACCCTCCCCAAAGACATCAGACAAGCCCCTACGTTGGCAGTCTTTAGGAAGAGCTTGAAGACCTGGCTGTTCCGATGTGCCTTTCCAAAATAGGAAAACTCCAGCAATATGTCCCAGAAGCACTTTATCAGAGTTTTAAGATTGCCTGCACACTGCACTTACCCTAAAATCCGACATACCACCTGTCACACCCAGCACTTTTTAATATGTACCCATCACATTTGGCCCAGCCCTAGTTTTATTGTGTTATGGTGTATTGATTTTTGTTGTTTTGTTATTGCTTTAATGTTTTGATCTGCTTTAAGTGGTGTATTTGTTATGCTGTTGTTTTATTGAGGCCTTGGCCGCATCGAGTCCTTCGGGAGATGTTAGCAGGGTACAAATAAAGTTAATGATGATGATAATAATAATAATAATAATAATTATTATTATTATTATTATTATTATTAAGGTGATTTTTGTGTTTACACTCAGTTCCTATCTCAAAATTAATCTTATTATGTTCATATGTAAATACAGGCATTCCAAAATCCCTCCCCCCCCCCCCAAAAAAAAAATCTCCAGAAAGCAAAGCTTGATTTTTAACCCACTGCGGTGGTGCAGTGGGTTAAAGCACTGAGCTGCTGAGCTTGTTGACCAAAAGGTCGCAGGTTCGATTCTGGGGAACGGTGTGAGCTTCCGCTGTCAGCCCTAGCTTCTGCCAACCTAGCAGTTTGAAAACATGCAAATGTGAGTAGATCAATAGGTACCGCTCCGGCAGGAAGGTAACAGCGCTCCATGCAGTCATGCTGGCCACATGACCTTGGAGGTGTCTACGGACAACGCTGGCTCTTTGGCTTAGAAATGGAGATGAGCACCACACCCCAGAGTCAGTCATGGCTGGACTTAATGTCAGGGGACTACCTTTACCTTTACTACAGAGGACATTATGATTGCACCACTGTATAAAATGAAATTTGAGCAACCATGTATTTGGATATCTATACTGGGGTCCACAGTATTTGATTGAAAGAGCTGGGCATGTTTAGCCTGCAGATGAGAAGTCTGAGAGGAGACATGATGGTCATGTATAAATATGTGAGAGGAAGTCATAGGGAGGAGAGAGAAGGCTTGTTTTATGCTGCCTTGGAGACTAGAACGCAATGGAGCAATGGCTTCTGTTGGGTTTCATCCATGGACTGCACAAGTCTCTAGTCCTCAATGAGTAGCTAGACTTAGATATAGGGTTACAATGAGGGATTCCTTTCCCCACATTATTATGCATGCTTCTCCCAGAAGGAGCTTTGTCTTTACTCTTCTTCCTTACCACTATCTCCTCCCCTTTTGGAAGATGTAGCAATGGAATCTCTGTGAGGTATGAGGTAACTTCCTCTTTAAAGGTATTTTTATTGCCCTGGGTTTGGCCATATGATCATTCTCCATTTTGGCCCTCTCCCTTCTGCCTTTGTCTTCCTTTCAGTGCGGACGCATTTTGCCATTCTTCAGGCAAAATGTAGCTGTATGGATACTTTTGATATTTTATCCTTTTTACCTTCCTTAGATATGCGAGTGTGGAGAGGAGCAAACCACAGACCACCGACTGCAATGCAACCTGAGCCCTGCCACATGCACGATGGAGGACCTTCTTGCGGCAACACCAGAGGTACTCCAAGTGGCCAGATACTGGTCAAAGGACATTTAATCAGCTACCAAGTTTGCAAAATTTGTGTTGTTTTTTTATTTGTTTGTTTTGTTCTGTTAGAAATGTAATACAATGTTCTGGATGCGGATGATACGATAAATAAATAACCTTCCATAGAAGGTGAGCTTAGTAAGCTAGTTAGCTCCAAGACCTTTTCTATCTAAAATAGATTTTTTTCTTGAATAAATATTTTGAACCTAAAGTTTTGTCTCTGCAAACCTGTACCATCCTGTTCAATTGAAGCTAATCCTGATTCACCACACGTAAGTTTCCGCTGGTTATGAAGTTTGCTTCTAGCATTCTACTATATTAATGGTGGAATCACCCCAACTGAGGGTTACTTTGAGCCTAACAGCTCTGATTCCCAACAGCTTCAAACTACAGGAAAGGAGATTCCACCTGAACACTAGGAAGAACTTCCTGACTGTGAGAGCTGCTCAGCAGTGGAACTCTCTCTCTCTATTTATACGATAGCCATGTATAAATATGTGAGAGGAAGCCACAGGGAGGAGGGAGCAAGCTTGTTTTCGGCTTCCCTGGAGACTAGGATGCGGAACAATGGCTTCAAACTACAAGAGAGGAGATTCCATCTGAACATAAGGAAGAACTTCCTGACTGTGAGAGCCGTTCAGCAGTGGAACTCTCTGCCCCGGAGTGTGGTGGAGGCTCCTTCTTTGGAAGCTTTTAAACAGAGGCTGGATGGCCATCTGTCAGGGGTGATTTGAATGCAATATTCCTGCTTCTTGGCAGGGGGTTGGACTGGATGGCCCATGAGGTCTCTTCCAACTCTTTGATTCTATGATTCTATGATTCTACCCTGGAGTGTGGTGGAGGCTCCTTCTTTGGAGGCTTCTAAACCAAGGCTGGATGGCCATCTGTCAGGGGTGCTTTGAATGTGACTTTCCTGCTTCTTGGCAGGGAGTTGGACCGGATGTCCCAACTCAATGTCTCTTCCAACTCAATGATTCTATGATTCCATTATACAACACAACCTTTAATGCATCCAGAAAGAGACTTCAATCCACAAAGTATCAAAACCTTTTCTCATTTGGATGTGTTACTTTTGCTTGAGGTATATCTGAATCTGTCTGTATTGGCAGCAGACTATATAAGACTTTTCCTTTCCTGAAGGCAGCTTTTGGTCTCACTCTGATCTGGACCCTCCTGGGTCCTCTATGAGATGCATTATAACCACAAGAAATTCTATACCTCTCTTTCCTTACATTAAATTATTTTAATGGCATCAGACTCAACTTGGCTGGTGCCCCCCACTCTTTCCCCAGCCAAGGTGAAATCCATTGTCTCAAAGGCCAGTTGGCGATGGTGCCGCTCAGCTCCAAGTGGGTTCCCTTTTAGAAGCGGAAGTCCCTTTCTCTGGGTCCCACACCTTGTTCCAAATTCTTGGATAGGTGAGCGGTTCCATCTGACCAACCTTTCCTTTTACTGCCCCCAGAAAATTCAGGAAACCACAACCGCAGGCCCCTAGGAAAGCCTTCCCCGGTGTCCTTTCCCCTCCCACACTTCTCTGCGGGGAGACCACCGGTACTGAGCTATTAAAATGGCTGTTGTTTCTTCCATTACTCAGCTTTCCTGAATTATTGGGTGTAAGATTCAGGGAGTGGGAATAATTATGGGTTGGGGCAGGGGGTGGTTATGGAGAACAATGGCAGTTTTGAAGGCTTAATGGCGCTTCTGTGGTTCTTTTAAACAAGGTTGGCCTGTGGTCATATTTCTCAGAGGCTCTGCTTTTTTCTCCTTCGCTCCCATCACATTTTGCCAGGAGGTGCTTCACCGCTAAGTGCCAAACCAAGCCTGCCTTTGCAGCATCCTCAACCCAAACGCTTGCTCGCTTTACTCTTTTATAACCCCCTCCTTGATTTACATTGTCGTATCACTGAAAACTGGGAGATGTCAAAGGCAAACACTCCTGAGCCAGTATCAACCATATAATTTTTAATCAAATGACCCGCAATTTATTTATTTTATTTATTTACGGCATTTATTTATTTACTGCCTATTACAGGGAAAACCAACTGATCCCTAATCCATCTAAAACACAGACATGTGCCTTTCACCTTAAGAACAGACAGGGAAGGGATCCCACTGGAGCATTGCAACACACTCAAATACCTGGGAGTCACTTTGGACCGTGCTTTGACCTACAAGAAGCACTGCCTGAACATCAAGCAAAAAGTGGGCGCTAGAAACAACATCATACGAAAGCTGACTGGCACAACCTGGGGATCACAACCAGACACAGTGAAGACATCTGCCCTTGCGCTATGCTACTCTGCTGCTGATTATGCACGCCCAGTGTGGAACACATCTCACCACTCTAAAACAGTAGATGTGGCTCTTAATGAGACATGCCGCATTATCACAGGGTGTCTGCGCCCTACACCATTGGAGAAATTACACTGCTTAGGCGGTATTGCACCACCTGACATCCGCCAGGAAGTAGCAGCCAATAGTGAAAGGACCAAGGCAGAGACATCTCCAGCTCATCCCCTGTTTGGGTAACAGCCAGCACGTCAACGACTTAAATCTAGACATAGTTTTCTTAGATCTACAGAGACGCTCGCTGGAATACCCCAGCAAGCGAGAGTCCAAAAGTGGCAGGCCCAAACCCAGCACCTCAATCCATGGGTGATACCAGATGAGAGACTCCCCCCTGGGCACACAGAAGACTGGGCGACTTGGAAGGCGCTGAACAGACTGCGCTCTGGCACCACGAGATGCAGAGCCAACCTCAAAAAATGGGGCCACAAAGTGGAATGCACAACATGCGAGGGTGGAGAAGAGCAAACTACAGACCAAATGCTGCAATGCAACCTGAGCCCTGCCACATACACAAGGGAGGACCTTCTTGCGGCAACACCAGAGGCACTCCAAGTGGCCAGATACTGGTCAAAGGACATTTAACCAACTACCAAGATTGCAAAATCTGTGTGTTTTTTTTCTTTTTTTTCTTTTTCTTTTTAATCTGTGTGTTTGTTTTGTTCTGTTAGAATTGTAACACAATGGTATGGTTGCTGATGACACAATAAATAAATAAATTTATAGGGGACTCAGAGCGGCTTACAACAAGATATATATACATACAATATATTATATTATTTGCATAGCAAAGTATCAATTGGTAATAGTGTTACCAATTGACTAAATGAAGTGACCCGACACCCCAAAAAATGATTCTTCAAATCATCCAGGCACTTACTTACTTACTTACTTACTTACTTACTTAGGTGGTCCCTCGTTGGACGAGTAAGATGGTCTTCCGTGATGGGTTTCCTTGTGGATTCGTAGGTGGCTGTGGAGCCCTATTCTTGACCCGCATCTTCTCCCACAGTGAAGGCATTGGTTTCCAGGTGGAAGGCGGTCCCGGTTGGGGTTGGCTTGACGCGCCTTCCTCCTGGCACGTTTCTCTCTTTCACCCTCCACTCGTGCCTCCTCGAATTCTGCAGCACTGCTGGTCACAGCTGACCTCCAGCTGGAGCGCTCAAGGGCCAGGGCTTCCCAGTTCTCAGTGTCTATGCCAGAGATTTTAAGGTTGGCTTTGAGGCCATCTTTAAATCTCTTTTCCTGTCCACCAAATTCTGTTTTCTGTTCTTAAGTTCAGAGTAGAACAACTGCTTTGGGAGACGGTGGTCAGGCATCCGGACAACGTGGCCGGCCCAGCAGAGTTGATGGCAGAGGACCATCGCTTCAATGCTGGTGGTCTTTGCTTCTTCCAGCACACTGACGTTTGTCCGCTTGTCTTCCCAAGAGATTTGCAGGATTTTCCGGAGGCAGCGCTGATGGAATCGTTCCAGGAGTTGCATGTGACATCTGTAGACAGTCCATGTTTAGCAGGCATAGAGCAGGGTTGGGAGGACAATATCTTTATAGACAAGCACCTTGGTATCCCTACGGATGTCCCGGTCCTCAAACACTCTCTGCTTCATTCGGGAAAATGCTGCACTCGCAGAGCTCAGGCTGTGTTGTATTTCGGTGTCAATGTTGACTTTGGTGAAGAGGTGGCTGCCAAGGTAGCGGAAATGGTCAACATTTTCTAATGTTACACCATTAAGCTGTATCTCTGGCATTGGGGAGGGGTTGGCTGGTGACTGCTGGAACAGCACTTTGGTTTTCTCAGTGACAGGCCAAGCTTCGTGTATGCTTCTGCGAAGGTGTTTAGAGTGGCTTGTAGATCTTCTTCTGAATGTGCACAGACAACATTGTCATCAGCATACTGGAGTTCTATAACAGATGTTGTTGTAACCTTGGTTTACAGGCACTACTGGGTACCCAAACGAGTAGCAATCGATTTTTATGCTTGGTGTACAAAATTTGCTTCCTTTTCCCAGGTTTGGAGTTCGGCAAAAAACTAGACTTCTTTTGAGATTTCAAAATATTCCTCCTCTAAACTGCAAATCCCAGGGTTGCAATTGTTGCCCTGGTAGATTTTTATCCTGGCGATATAACTGGATATCATGAAAAAGCCCCAAAAATCCCAACTGTAGCGGTGTCTACATGAGTCCCTCTGTAAGCAGAAGAGTTCTTGTACGGGCCATTTAGGAAGAAGCTAACTGCTGCGACATCTCCTAAAACAGTGTTTCTCAAACTTCTTAATGCCGCAACCCCTTAATCCAATTCCTCATGTTGTGGTGCTCCCCAACCATAAAATTATTTTCGTTGCTACTTCACAACTGTAGTTTTGCTACTGTTATGAATTGTAATGTAAATATATGGTATGCAGGATGTATTTTCATTCACTGCGCCAAATTTGGCACAAATACCCGATACACCCCAATTTGAATACTGGTGGAGTTGAGGTGGAGATTGATTTTGTCATTTGGGAGTTGTAGTTGCTGGGATTTATAGTCCACCTACAATCAAAGTGCACTCTGAATTCCACCAATGATAGAACTGAACCAATCTTGGCACACAGTACTCTCATGACCAACATAAAATAGTGGAAGGTTTTGGTGGGCATTGACCTTTGGAGTTATAGTTCACCTACATCCAGAGAGCACTGTGGACTCAAATAATGATAGATCTGGACCAAACTTGGGACGAATTCTCAATATGCCGAAATGTGAACACTGGTAGAGTTTGGGTAAAATATACCTTGACATTTGGAAGTTGCTGGGATTTATAGTTCACCTACAATCAAAGAGCATTCTGAACTCCACCAATGATAGAACTGAACCAATCTTGGCACACAGAACTCCCATGACCAACAGAAAATAGTGGAAGGTTTTGGTGGGCATTGACCTTTGGAGTTGTAGATCACCTACATCCAAAGAGCACTGTGGACTTAAACAATGATAGATCTGGACCAAACTTGGGACGAATTCTCAATATGCCCAAATGTGAACACTGGTAGAGTCTGGGGAAAATATACCGTGACATTTGGAAGTTGCTGGGATTTATAGTTCACCTACAATCAAAGAGCATTCTGAACCCCATCAACGATAGAATTGGGCCAAACTTGCCACCCAGAACCCCCATGCCTTGAAAGGACTCGCTGGCATCAACCTCTCCCCAGTCTCACACATTCTCTCTCACCTGCACATGCGCACTATGCTGCCATGCGCTGAGCATGCCTACTCTCCCTCCCCACTTGGGGTCTCAGAAACAGCCCTCCCTTTGGATGAGAGGCCAGGTAAGAGGCCAGCCAATCACAGCAGGACGAGGGCTTTTGGTGGGATGATGTGCCATCTGTTTCCAAAAAGGGAGAGGACAGGCAGAGAGATCTTCAGCCTTCTCTGCCACAGGGGTTCTTAAGACAGTCAGAAGTATATGTTTCCTGATAGTCTTTGGTGACCCCACTGAAATCCTCTCGTAACACCCCCCCCCCCCGGGGTTCCGACCCCCAGGTTAAGAAACGCTGACATAAGAACACAGGCTGGATCTACACATTCATATTATGCAGTTTCAGAGTGCAGATTAACGGCACTGAACCGGATTATATGGCCATGTAAACTCATGTAATGCAGTTCAAGGCAGTTAACATGCATTCTGAAACTGCATTATATAGCAGTGTATATCCAGCCACATAAAAGCAAAGAGCTCCAAACTCATTTTCAACTGATGGTGACTCTAAAGCAGGGGTCCTCAAACTAAGGCCCGGAGGCCGGATACGGCCCTCCAAGGTCATTTACCCGGCCCTCGCTCAGGGTCAACCTAAGTCTGAAATGACTTGAAAGCACACAACAACAACAACCCTACTTCATCATCCAAAAGCAGACCCACACTTCACATTGAAATACTGATATGTTTATATTTGTTAAAAATGGTCTTCATTTTAATTATTGTATTGTTTTAAGTGGTTTTTTTGCATTACAAATAAAATATGTGCAGTGTGTATAGGAATTGATTCATGGTTTGTTTTTTTCAAATTATAATCCGGCCCTCCAACAGTTTGAGGGACTGTGACCTGGCCCTCTGTTTAAAAAGTTTGAGGACCCCTGCTCTAAAGTAACCCTATCATGGGGTTTCTCTGAGGCTGAAAGACTGTGACTTGCTCAAGATCACCCAGTAGGTTTCCACAGCTAGACAGGGAATCACAGCTAGACACGTCAGCACTTTTAATCTGTACCCATTACTCTGGCCCGGTCCAGTTTTATTGTGTCTTGGTGTATTGTTTTATTGCTTGTTGTTTAATATTGCTTCAACTGTTTTTAATTTGCTTTAGGTTGTGTATTGTTATGTTGTGTTTTGACACCTTGGCCTTTGTAAGCCGCATCGAGTCCTTCGGGAGATGCTAGCAGGGTACAAATAAAGATAATAATAATAATAATAATAATAATAATAATAATAATAATAATAATCTGATAGTCTCCAGAGTTGTGGCCCAAAGCTCAAAGCACTATACCACAATGGTTCCTTTAAGCAGTATCCTATTCTCCAAAATGAAGGAGAATGCCAACAGGGATATGGGGCCTGTTTGGAAGGGCCCTAAGATGTCTTTAGGAAGTACTTTTGAAAAACACGACAACCATCGATGGCAACCTATTTGTGCTGTCGCACAATTGGGCCTGTAGACAGGACACAAATTCTGTGTGCCCGACGGGATGCCACGGCTGCCTCAGATTAAAGGCCCTTGGATTCCCCCAAACAGAGTCTTTAGATTGCTTAAAGGTTCAACAAAGTTCTATTTGATGAAAACAAACAGGTACTTTCAAGCTTTCTTAACAGTCTATTGGCTCTTGCAATCTTGTTCACTGGGAACAGGCACTATCTTCTTAACTGTAATTAACTAATGGGGAAATCCTTAACTTCTAATCTGGGCAGTCTGTCTTTGCCTCTGTTGGCGTGGAGCCCCTACACCCGGTACCAACTGCTTCTGGCTTCCGCGAGAGACCCTTACCAGGCAGAGCTTTGAAGACTTCCAGGGAAAAAGTAGTTCAGGTTTCGGAGATGGCTGACTGAAGTCCCTCAGCAAAGGAGCTGTAAGGCTGTATGATCCTCGGCCAAGCTGTGGGCTGTGTAACCCCGGCCAAGCTGTAAAGCTGTATGTCTCCCAGCCAAGCCATAGAAGACGAAGCTTTCTACAGGAGCTCTTCGTTTTATGTCCTGTGCGAAAGGCTTCTCTGTGAGAACTGACTCAAAAAGGCTCCTATTCCCTCCAAAACTCAAAAAGGGGCGGGACCAGGGAACCTAATGATAATTGACAGGTGGCTTGCCCTATGATTGCAGCCAAAAGAAGCCACCTATCTGCAGAGTCCCTGAAACTTAGGACTGCAACAAACATTAAATGCAAAGCAAACAAAATTGGAGCTCCTGGTGCAGTTGTACCAGCACACTATTAGTGACTTATGCACATATACAGTCCACATCTGGTAATACTCTTTTTGGACACAATGTAACATCTGTATTCACCTGATAAATGTGCAAGAAGTGTTGAACATGCAGCTCCCTTGTATATTCTATGTATAGGTTTGAACTGCTCCTTGGGAATACAGATGTGCGTTGGGTATTATGATAATTGTTCTGAACTGTCCGAATTTGCCTTTATAGACAAGCATCTACACTATTTTACATTTCCCTCTAGGCCTCTCTTCACAGCATTCTGAAAACTACGATTATCTGGACCTGACCAGGCTTATCCCATCTTCTCATTTTATGGGAGGAATGTTTAATTTAAGCAAGGAAACCCTAGAATTTATCCAGCACATTTAGTAATTACTGCATATTGAAAAAGCCGAAAAGCAACTCAGTTTGCAGCAGATGCAGAAAGGATGAAAGCATGAAGGATGAAAACTCCAGGGATTCTTGGACGAAACTGATTATCTGGATCCATCACAGCCTGGTTTCAGGCCTGATCATGGTATGGAGATGGCTTTGGTCGCCTTGGTGGATGATCTCTACAGGGGAGTGTGTCCTTGTTGGTTCTCTTGGATATCTCAGTGGTTTTCGATACCATCGATCATGGTATCCTTCTGGGGTGGCTCTCCAGAATGGGTCTCTGAAGTGGCTTTGATCCTTCCTGGAGGATCACACCCAGTTCGTGAAGCTGGGTGACACCTGCTTGGACCCCTGGCTGTTCACCTGTGGGGTCCCACAAGGTTCCATTCTTTCCCCCCATACACTTTAACATCTACATGAAACTGCTGGGCAAGGTCATCTGGAGTTTTGGAGTTTGGTGCCATCTCTACCCAGATGACACTCAACTCTACTACTCTTTTCCTCCAAATTCCAAGGAAGCCACCCAGATCCTGGACCAGTGCTTAGCCACTGTGATGGACTGGATGAGAACTAACAAGCTGAAGCTCAATCCTGACAAGACAGAGGTCCTCCTGGTCAGTCCTGTGGCCGATCAGGTATTTGTTTACTTTTATTTACTTTACTTATATACTGCTGTTCTCAGCCCGAGGGCGACTCACAGCGGTTCACAACCAGTATAGGTATAGAGTGGCAACCTGTGCTCGATGGGGTTACACTCCCCCTGAGGACACAGGTCTGCAGTCTGGGGGTCCTCCTGGACTCAGCATTGARGCTTGATGCTCAGGTGTCAGTTGGCCAGGAGGGCCTTTGRACAATTAAAGCTTGTGCACCAGCTGCAACCATAGCTGAAGAAGTCTGACTMGGCCATGGTTGTCCATGCCTTACTTGTCTCCAGACTGGARTACTGCAACACACTCCACYTGGGGCCGCCTTTGAAGAATCGCCTTTGAAGATGGCAATTTCCAGGCCGTCTTCCAGGCCTTTGAAGACAGCCTGGAAATTGCAACTGGTACAAAGGTCAARGGCCAAATTACTAACTGGAGCAAGTTATAGGGAGCGGACAACCCCCTTATTAAAACAGCCACACTGGCCAATGTCCCTTCCAGTATTTTCTGTTGGTCGTGGGAATTCTGTCTGCCAAGTTGGGTTCAATTCCATCGTTGGTGGAGTTCAGAATGCTCTTTGATTGTAGGCGAACTATAAATCCCAGCAACTACAAATCCCAAATGACAAAATCAACCACCCCCGAACCCCACCAGTATTCAAATTTGCGTGTATTGGGTATTTGTGCCAGATTTGGTCCAGTGAATGAAAATACATCCTGCATATCAGAGATTTACATGATGGTTCATAACAGGAGCAACATTACAGTTACAAAGTAGCAACGAAAATTATTTTATGGTTGGGAGGAGGGGTCACCACAACATGAGGTATAAAGGGGTCGCTGTATTAGGAAGGTTGAGAAGCACTGATATAGATTGTCAGTGGTGAAGAATGCTAGGCACCAAAGCCCAGTCGAAATATCCAGAGGACCTCACCGTTTCCCAAAGATACCCACCACTTTTATTCTGAACCAGTTGTCAGAGCCAACTGCATATTGTCAGCTGGAATTAGAGCCAGGTCCTATGAGTTATGGCAGTTTAAATTCCCCAATAATCAGATGCAAAGAAATGGAAAGTGAAACCCGAAGAAGATGCCAAATAATTCTCAGCAACAGCTAAATCACCAGCACGAACCTCCTTGCTGCAGAGATGGAAATGTTAACAATTTCCTCACTTGAGTCTGCAGGCTCCCGATATCCAGAAAACATCCCTCACCAAACCGGAAAGACTGCGAATGGCTTAGAAATTAAGAGCTTTGCTTCTTCTTTTTTCTTTTTTGAAATCTCATTGGCCTAAATCCAGTTGCTAGTTCCAAATTAGACCCATTGACTCAACTGCTGGATGGGATAACCAACATTTATTAGTTCCCCAGGTCTACTACAATTGAGATTACTTATTGGATTCTGAATCCTAAAAGGACTGCAGTTTAAGAAAAATGTTTATATAGCAAGGGAGGTCCAGTTTGGTGGATCTTTAGTAGAGATATTGACAAGCTGGACTGTGTCCAGAGGAGGGCGACTAAAATGATCAAGGGTCTGGAGAACAAGCCCTATGAAGAACGGCTTAAAGAGCTGGGCATGTTTAGCGTGAAGAAGAGAAAGCTGAGAGGAGATATGATAGCCATGTATAAATATGTGAGAGGAAGTCACAGGGAGGAGGGAGCAAGCTTGTTTTCTGCTTCCCTGGAGACTAGGACGCGGAACAATGGCTTCAAACTAAAAGAAAGGAGATTCCATCTGAACATAATAATCATTAATAATAATAATTACAATAATAAAAATTTTATTTATACCCCGCTAACATCTCCTGAGGGACTCGGTGCAGCTTACATGAGGCCGAGCCCACAATACATCAATACAAGCAATAACAACCACAATACAAAGCAAAATACAAATACTAATACAAAGCAATTAAAATAAAACTCATACACAAATAGCATAAACATTGAACAATAGCACAAAACACATTTAAAATCTATGGCTGGGCCAAATGTAATTAAAGTTAAAAAATAATGCGAGGCATGAACAAGATAGAGGAGGTAGGGCATTGGTGGAAACGTACAAGCAGTCCTAAATCAGTATAAAGTACTTTTAGAGGACATAATGCTAAGGGTTCATTATTCTGGAAAGGCACACTGGAACAACCATGTTTTCAAGCTCCTCCTAAAGACTGCTGAAGTTGGGGCATGCCTGATGTCCTTAGGAAGTGAGTTCCAGAGTCGAGGGGCCACCACCGAGAAGGCCCTCTCTCGTCCCCATCAATCGCACTTGCGATGCAGGTGGGAGCACAAAGTAGGGCCTCTCCAGATGATCGAAGAGATCATGTGGGTTCATACACAGAAATGCGTAGGTAGGCGGGTTCCAAACCGTTCAGGGCTTTGTAGGTAAGAACCTGCACCTTGAATTGGGTCCGGAAAATGAATGGCAGCCAGTGGAGCTCCTTAAACAGGAGGGTTGACCACTCCCTGTAAGGAGCACCAGTTAACAACCTGGCCTCCACCCGTTGGACCAACTGAAATTTCCGAGCCGTTTTCAAGGGCAGCCCCATGTAGATCGCATTACAGTAGTCCAATCTGGAGGTGTCTAAGGCATGGACCACCCTGGCCAGATCTGCCTTCAGGAGGAATGGTCGCAGTTGGTGCATGAGTCTTAATTGTGCAAAGGCCCTCCCGGCCACCACCGACGCCTGAGCCTCAAACATGAGTCCAAGAGGACACCCAAACTGCAGACCTGTGACTTCAGGGGGAGTGCAACCCCGTCCAACACAGGGTGCCACCCTATACCCCGATCCGGTTTACGATTGACCAGGAGGACCTCTGTCATGAGGAAGAACTTCCTGACTGTGAGAGCCGTTCAGCAGTGGAACTCTCTGCCCTGGAGTGTGGTGGAGGCTCCTTCTTTGGAAGCTTTTAAACAGAGGATGGATGGTCATTTGTCAGGGGTGCTTTGAATGCAAAATTCCTGCTTCTTTGCAGGGGGTTGGACTGGATGGCCCATGAGGTCCCTTCCAACTCTATGATTCTATGATCTAGGATACAATATTCCATCCCCAGAATCCTCTTGGAGCCTAGCTCTATGTCAGGGTTCAGAAACAGTCCTTTATGGACTACAGCTCCCAAAATTCCCTGTCAGCATGGGTATGTGCATGGAGAACTGCCATGTTTCCTCATCTCCAGCTTTTTCAAGCTACTATGTTCTCTTGTCACCAGAAATGAAAGAAACTCAACAGAAGACCCTTCTGTGCTGTGGCACCAAGGTTATGGAAAGTCTATACAATATATACCTCTTTATTTTTGTCATGGCTTTCATGCCAATCATGAAAGGCCCAGTGGTGCAATGGATTAAATCCTTGTGCCGGCGGGACTGAAGACCAACAGGTCACAGGTTCAAATCCAATGAGAGTGCGGATGAGCTTCCTCTGTCAGCTCCAGCTCCCCATGCGGGGACATGAGAGAAGCCTCCCACAAGGATAATAAAACATCAAAACATCCGGGTATCTCCTGGGCAACGTCCTTGCAGATGGCCAATTCTCTCACGTCAGAAGTAACATGCAGTTTCTCAAGTCACTCCTCACACGAAAAATTAAATCAGATGAGGTGGAAACAGACACATGACATTTCAGTTACAGCATATCTAGCATCAAACAAATGGCAGAGTTCAGTGAAACAACACAGGCTAAGGATGAGATATCAGTTATTGTCAAAACGGTGTTAATCAGGCCAATCACGACAAACTAACTAAATTTGAAAATCTTACTTTACGCCAACATCCCTATTTCCTGTGCCACATATTTGGACCTAAATCCATTTTTTCTTCCCAACCAGAGCAGACATAAGGCATAAAGGAGACTTTGGCAAGCCAAGGCTTTTTAAAGTTCCCCTGATCCGACACAGCCTTGAAGTCAGAACAGGGCTTAGCCTGTTTGCTTCTTTTGGAAGCTTCCAAATGGGATACCAGTTTCTTGGAATTTTCTGAAATAAATAAACGAAACAGATACACAAGGAAAAAATAGAAAGGGGAGGAAAATACAACTGAATGCTACAAAGGCAGTTTCTAACAGATCGAAGTCTTGGTTTACTTGTTACGCCCCTGGTGGCGCAGCAGGGTAAAACGCCGAGCTTTTGAAGTTGCTGACCAAAACGTTGGCGGTTCAAATTCGGGGAGTGGGTGAGCTCCTGCTGTTAGCCCCAGCTTCTGCCAACCTCGCAGTTCAAAAACATGCAAGTGTGAATAGATCAATAGGTACAGCTTCTACAGGAAAGTAACGGCGCTCCATGCAGTCATGCCGGCCACATGGTCTTGGTTTCAAGGACAACACCGGATATTCGGCTTAGAAATTGAGATGGGCACCACCACCCTGAGTTGGACACGACTTGGTACTATATAACCTTTAATATAGTACCAGGTCATACTATATTAAAGGTATGGTTTTCCCCTGACATTAAGTCTAGTCGTGTCCGACTCTGGGGAGTGGTACCTCCCCGCTTTTCAACACGGTACTTATTTATCTACTCTGGTACCTCCCCGCTTTTTAACACGGTACCTATTTATCTACTCTCATTGTTGTTCTTGATCTGCTAAGTAGACAATGAGTAAATGAGCTGACGAGGGCTTTGAACTGTCAACCTTTTGGTTGGCAAGACTTACTCCAGCTTGGCGGTTAACTGGTTGTGCTAAAGCCTGGACCTTTATTTATGCAGGCCAAAATCCCATTGGCTTTTTTAGAGTGGAAGAAGACAACAGAACAGGAAGGACAAGAGACCTCTTCCAGAATATTAGAAACATTGGAGATAAATTTCAGGCAAAAATGGGCATGATAAAAAACAAAGATAGCAGGGACCTAACAGAAGTTGAAGAGATCAAGAGAAGATGGCGAGACTATACAGAAGATCTGTATAGGAATGATAATAATATCGAGGATAGTTTTGATGGTGTGGTGAATGAATTAGAACCAGACATCCTGAGGAGTGAGGTTGAATGGACCTTAAGAAGCATTGCTAACAACAAGGCAGCAGGAGACAACGGGATCCCAGCTGAACTATTCAAAATCTTGAAAGATGATGCTATCAAGGTGATGCATGCCATATGCCAGCAAATATGGAAAATACAAGAATGGCCATTAGACTGGAAAAAATCAACTTATATCCCCCATACCAAAAAAGAGAAATGCTAAAGACTGCTCAAACTTTCATACAGCGGCCCTTATTTCTCATGCCAGTAAGGTAATGCTGAAGATCCTGCAAGGAAGACTCCAGCAATACATGGAGAGAGAGTTGCCAGATGTTCAAGCTGGGTTTAGAAAAGGCAGAGGAACGAGAGAGAGAAATTGCCAATATCTGCTGGATAATAGAGAAAGACAGGGAGTTTTTAAAAAAAACATCTATTTCTGCTTTATTGACTATTCTAAAGCCTTTGACTGTGTGGATCATAATAAATTGTGGCAAGTTCTTGGTGGTATGGGCATACCAAATCACCTTGTCTCTCTCCTGAGGAATCTGTATAAGGACCAAGTAGCAACAGTAAGAACTGACCACGGAACAACAGACTGGTTCAAGATCGGGACAGGCGTACGGCAGGGTTGTATACTCTCACCCAACCTATACAACTTGTATGCAGAACACATCATGCAATGTGCGGGGATTGATGAAGGCAAGGCTGGGGTGAAAATTGCTGGAAGAAACATTAACAACCTTAGATATGCAGATTTTACCACTTTGATGGCTAAAAGTGAGGAGGAGCTGAGGAGCCTTCTAATCAAGGTGAAAGAAGAAAGTGCAAAAGCTGGGTTACAGTCAAACATAAAAAAACCAAGATTATGGCAACCAGACTGATTGATAACTGGCAAATAGAAGGAGAAAAGGTGGAGGCAGTGACAGACTTTGTATTTCTAGGTGCAAAGATTACAGCAGACACCGAGCCAGGAAATCAAAAGACATTTGCTTCTTGGGAGGAGAGCAATGACCAATCTCAATAAAATAGTGAAGAGTAGAAACATCACACTGGCAACAAACATCCACATAGTCAAAGCAATGGTATTCCCCATAGTCACCTATGGATGTGAGAGAAGGAAGATGGATGCTTTTGAACTGTGGTGTTGGAGGAAAGTTCTGAGAGTGCCTTGGACCGCGAGAAGATCCAACCAGTCCATACTTCAGGAAATAAAGCCCGACTGCTCATTGGAGGGAAGGATAGTAGAGACAAAGATGAAGTACTTTGGCCACATCATGAGAAGAAAGGAAAGCTTAGAGAAGACAATTATGCTGGGGAAAATGGAAGGAAAAAGGAAGAGGGGCCGACCAAGGGCAAGATGGATGGTTGGTATCCTTGAAGTGACTGGCTTGACTCTGAAGGAGATGGGGGAGGTGACGGCCGACAGACTCTGGCGTGGGATGATCCATGAGGTCACGAAGAGTCAGAAGCGACTGAACAAATGAACAACAAACAACAAAGTAGTCCATTTTCAAATTGGAGGGGATTGGATTGGATGATAATAAAATATAATAATAATAATAATAATAAACCTTTATTTATACCCCGCTAACATCTCCCGAAGGACTCAGTGCGGCTTACAAGAGGCCGAGGCCAAATACATCAGCAAAACAACAACATAACAAATACAACAATAAATAAACTCATAAAACAAAGCAATAAACATTAAACGATAGCAATAAACATTGAACAATAACACCACGACGCAATTAAAAAAACTATGGCCGGGCCAAATGTAATGATTGAATTTTTTTTAAATGCTGGACATGACCAGGTGAAATGGATGAGTTTGGCAATAGGTGCAGTGTGCAGACAATCTTAAATCTCTGGTAAAGTGCATTGGGACATGATGCTTGGAGTTTCCTATTCTGGGAAGGCACACTGGAACAACCACATCTTCAAGCTCTTCCTAAAGACTGCCAACGTTGGGGCTTGTCTGATGTCCTTGGGGAGAGAGTTCCAGAGTTGAGGGGCCACCACCAAAAAGGCCCTGTCCCTCGTCCCCACCAATCGCGCTTGCGATGCAGGTGGGATCGTGAGCAGGGCCTCTCCGGATGATTGAAGAGTTCGTGTGGGTTCGTATGCAGAGATGCGGTCATGCAGGTAGGCAGATCCCAAACCGTTTAGGGCTTTGTAGGTAAGAACCTGCAACTTGAATTGGGTCCGGAAAATGAAAGGCAGCCAATGGAGCTCCTTAAACAGGAGGGTTGACTTCTCCCTGTAAGGAGCACCAGTTAACAACCTGACCGCCGCCCGTTGGACCAATTGGAATTTCCGGGCGTTTTCAAGGGCAGCCCCACGTAGAGTGCATTACAGTAGTCCAATCTGGAGGTGACTAAGGCATGGACCATCCTGGCCAGATCCGCCTTCACGAGGTATGGTCACAGTTGGTGCACGAGTCTGAATTGTGCAAAGGCCCTCCTGGCCACCACTGACGCCTGAGCCTCAAGCGTAAGTGAAGCCACCCAAACTGCGGACCTGTGACTTCAGGGGGAGTGTAATCCCGTCCAGCACAGGTTGCCACCCTATACCCCGATCCGGTTTACGATCAACCAGAAGGACCTCTGTCTTGTCAGGATTAATCTTCAGCTTGTTCATCCTCATCCAGACAGCCACAGCGGCCAGGCACTCGCCTTCCAACTCTACAGTTCTATGTTGGAGGCTGAAAGATGCAGCTTATTGGGATAGATTTGGCGTCATGATTAGTTCTATCAACCTTAATTTTTCTGTTCAGCCATCTTTTTCCTCCTACCAACCAGAACTGGGAGAAATACTATTATTAATTCATGAGCTCTATGAACAGTCGTTAGGATGATGGCAGAAATTTCCTGCTCAAAAAAAAGCCACGGTCCTCCCTATATGTGAGCTGCTGGAAGCTCCCTTTGAGGCCTGTTAAGAGAAGCATTATCCCTTGTAACTTGAGAAAGCCTCGAAGTCCCTAGGAGCTCTTATGGCCATAGACAATTCTCTATGACACATCCAATGCCTGTTATTGCTTTAAAAGGCTTTATTTCCCCAGGGCCCCCATCTAATATCAAAAACCCAGACAGAAAGTAAATTAGAAGGACATGCTTTGCCGAGTGCTTTCTGAAATACTCATCTGAAAAAAAAACCTTACAATGCTTGGCTTGTGGGTTGTCTGTGAGCCAATCTGCCACTTGCCGAAATGAGAAAAGGAGCATGAATGGCAGGACTCAAGATCCAGACCAAAACATCTCACCAGCGTTCACCATCTTCAAGGCATCCATCAGACCTGGTTGTCCTATCCAAGCCTTGGCATGCTGTAGATTTCTCCATATGAACCAGAGACTATGGTATCCCATTACCTCCCACCTGTCCCAATTAGTCTTGTGTTGTCCCAGTTTCTCACCTGTTTTGCCAATGTCTCAGTTGCTTCCTCATATTTTCCTCCCATTTGTTCCAGAAAACTGAGACACATTTGCCCAAGCAACATCAGAGGGAGGTCAAGATGAGAAAGAACAGGCAAACTGGAAGAAACTGTCATAGTTTGGTTTTGCCTGAGCCAACATATTCTAAAGCAGTGATTCCCAATCTTTTTTGACCAGAGACCACTTAACCAGAGACTACTTGACCAGGGACCACTTTGACCAGGGACCACTTGACCAGGGACCATGTAATGAATCCCTTACCTTGGCAAGCTAGCTTAGGCCTAAGAGAGTGGGCCTGGCAAAGCCACGGCATCCATTTTAGAGAAGGGAGACAGGGAGATGCCATCTTAGGTTAGTTTTGCCTTAAGGGGGCGTGTTCTAGTCTAGGAGGGAAAATCAGAAGGCTAGGATTGGTTAGAAAGATGGGGCGGAGCCTAAGTGATCTGAAGAAAAAAAAGTGACTTTTAAACTGAGGCTTGAGTTCCCAGTTTGCGAATTGGGAGTTGGAGCTTGGAAAGGGTAGAGCGAAGATGTTGGGTGTTAGTGAGAGCAGTTTGGGGTTGTGAAGAAGAACTTTGGGTCAGTCTTTTGTTTACTATTCAGGGTAGCTATAGAGAAGTAGAGCTAGAATACTGTCTGGAGCAGAACCCCGTTAGTGGTCTATTCTTTTCCTAAGGAAGGCTAGTTCAGATTTTGGCTAAATTCCTAAGGGGGATTTTTGTGGGAGTTACTTTCAGAGATTTATTTCCTGAAGTAATTTTCTGTGTTGAAACTTTAAGACTTGTAACCCAGAATTTTTTAAGATCTTTTCTCAAACATAACCAAACGCTTTGTATGCCAGAACTTTACTGCAACCAATAAGCATTTGTACCTGAAATATTCAAGCCTGTTTAATAAACATTCTTGTTATTTTTATCAACTTATACCAGCTTCAGTGTGAATACCTTTGTGGTAAAAATGTTATTCAAGTCAGCTTTTTACCAGCCTCTAAGAAAACTAGAGTAACACAGAGTGTGTTACTGAACAACCTCTCAATAGTTCCTCAGCTTGTTCATTAAAAATATGGTGGCAGTGGAAATCTTTTAAAGAATCATTTTAAGTCTCTCACTTTCAGTGGTTCCCAGTTCCTCACTTTTAAATATTCAGTTGGTTCAACAACTATTCTCCCTCATATCTTTGGTGAGCTAGTCTGTAGTGGTGGTGTCATCGTTATAATTTGGTAGGCTGCTGTGTGGTTGTTGTAATTTGGGTGAAGCAGCATTGGGATTTTTATTATCGAATAAAGTTCCCTACTTTTCCCCAACGGTTTGTTATAGACCACTTTGACCAGGGACCACTTTGACCAGGGACCACTTGACCATGAACCACTTTGACCAGGGACCACTCTCCAACATTAGTACCAAAAGGGTTACAAATCAGTTTTTGGTCAACTTTAGATTCAGTTTGGGTTGTTGATTCAGAAAATTGCATTTTATAGATCGCATCGGCTCTAGTTTCTCATACAGAACATATGCCATGGTCAGCGATAGGGAAGAAGTGGCAGGCAGTGCGAAAGGAGCAGAAATGAAATAAAGGAAATAAAATACATAAAGAGGAAGGAGGCTCGCAGATCAGATTTTCATCCTTGCAGCCCACAGGTGATCCGCGCCCCTCAGGTTAAGAAGCATTACCCTAAAGGGATTCAATCCTGTCTTGATCTTAAAAGATGGCCCTGAACTAACGTGAAAAGAATGTCACAACAACAAACACAATTTCCAGATTAATTGGAGGGTATTGGTTGGAAGGTTCAGTTCATGAAATAGGTTCCAGCGCAATCCTAAGCACATGTTTCAGAAACAAGAGCCATTGGATTGAGTGAGCCTTATTCCCAAGTTGAGCCTTGGACAGCTCACTTGCCCATTAGTTTCCCTTTTACGCAATGGACAGTATGTCAGAAAATTGGAAAATGAATCCACCTCACCTTAGCCTGAAATGTACAAAAGATCTATCCAAGGCATTGGACCCATCTTCCAGATGGCTTCAGCACCCTGGAGAGCTACTTTAGAGTTCAGGTCAAAACCCAGTGATTCCTAAACTATACTCCTCTAAGTACTTTGAACTTCAGCTTCCAAAAGCCACAGATGCTTTGGCCAATGATCATGGGACTGAAGTCCAATACACCTGGAGGACTATAGTTTGGGAACCACTTATCTATACTGTAGAATTAATGCAGTTTAATACTTTATTTGCCATGGATAATGCTATGGAATCATGGGAGTAAATCGTTTGGCGAAGTCTTTAGCTTTCTCTGACAAAGAGTGCGGGTGCCTCCCCAAAGTACAGTTTCTGGAATTCCATAGCATTGAGTCGTGTCAGTTCAAGTGTGGTCAAACTGCATTAATTCTACTGTGTAGATCTGGTATGGGCAAACCCAGGCCTCGGGGCCAGATGCACCCCCTTGGACTCTTTTCCCATGTCCTCCTCTCTCTAACATCCTTCCTTCCTTCCTCTCCTTCCTTCCTTCCTCCTTCCTTCCTTCCTTCCTTCCTTCCTTCCTTCCTCCTCCCTCCCTCCCTCCCTCCTCCCTCCTTTCCTTCCTTCTTCTTCTTCCCCTCCTTCCTTCATTCCTTCCATTTTTCCTTCCTTCCTTTCCCTTCATACACCTTCCCTCCCTCCCCCCTCCTTCCTTCTTCCTCCTTTTTCCTTTTCTTTCCTCCCTCCCTTCCTTCCCTCCTCTTTCTCCCTCCCTCCTTTCCTTCCACTCTTTCATCCTTCCCTCCTCCCTTTTGTCTTTCCTTCCTTCTTTCTCTCCCTCCCTCCTCTGTCTCCTCCTTCCACCCTTATTTCTCTATATCCTGTTTAAGGAGCTCCATTGGCTGCCATTTACCTACCGAGCCCAATTCAAGGTGCAGGTGCTTACCTACAAAGCCCTAAATGGTTGGGGACCTGCCTACCTGCGTGACCGCATTTCCGTCTATGAACCCAAGCGCTCACTTCGTTCATCCGGAGAGGCCCTGCTCGTGATCCCACCTGCGTTGCAGGCGCGTTTGGTGGGGACGAGGGACAGGGCCTTCTCTGTGGTTGCCTCCCGACTTTGGAACACCCTCCCCAAAGACATTAGACTAGCACCCACATTGGCAGTCTTTAGGAAGAACTTGAAGACTTGGTTATTCTGATGTGCCTTCCCAGAATAGGATAATCTCCAGCACTCTGTCCCAGAAGCACTTTATTAGAGTTTAAGACTCTCTGCACATTGCATTTGCCCAGAACTCCAACATACCACCTCATACACCCAGCACTTTTAACCTGTACCCATCATTGGCCCGGCCCTGATTTTATTGTGTAATAGTGTAATGTTTTATTGTGTTATTGCTTATGTTTTTAATTTGCTTGCATTATTATTGTTTGTTGTTGTTGTGTTAGGCCTTGGCCTTTGTAAGCTGCATCGAATCCTTTGGGAGATGCTAGCGGGGTACAAATAAAGTTTAATAATAATAATAATATCCTTCCTCTTTTCTTCCTGAGGGGTGATTAGCTGGGAGAAGAGAAGGTAGCGAGGGAAAATGGGAACCATGTTTCAAGACTTTACAGGATGTCCCATTGAGTAGGAGGAGGATGGGGGGGGGGGTGATTTTATGCTGCTCTAGACACCAGGGCACAAGGAAGCAATGGTTTCAAATGGCAAGGAAAGAGATTTGTCTGAAAAGTTTAGGAAAACCTTCCTGGAGAGTGGGATATTGGCTGCCTAAGAGTGTGGTGGGGTCTTGTTCTCTGGAGGCTTTTCTACAGAGGCTGTCTATCGAGAGTGCTTTGATTGTGCATTCCAGCATGGCAGGGAGTTGAACTGAATCCAGCTCTAGGATTCTATATCAGGAGTAGGCAATACAGGGTCTAATGGATACACTTTTTCCTCTCCCATCCACCATCTCATCCTGACCAAGACCAACCTTTCAAGATCCAAATGTCTCCTGTCTTTCCTTCACTTTCTGCCTCCGAAAAAGAAGAGGTGGGGAGGAAATGGAAGGGAGGGGACTTGGGGATAACCCCCATCTTCCCAGCCCGGCCACCCTGCTCCAGCCTACCATCTGGCCCCCAAGTTAGAAAGTTTGCCCATGCCTGGTATAAATGTACTCCTCCACTAACATGGTGACCACCAGACATCATGGATACCAGGGAAGGCAAGCAGAAGAGATAAAAAAAAATACAATCCAGAATTTCTTGGGGTGGGGTCACAAGGAGGATTCAGAATGATTGCCAAAGACCATCAGATGTCGCATGTCCACACATGACATGCGAATGTGGAGAAGAAAAAACCACTGACCACCTGCTGCAATGCAACCTGAGCCCTGTTACATGCACAATGGAGGCAACACCAGAGGCACTCCAAGTGGCCAGATATTGGTCAAAGGACATTTAATCAACTACCAAGCTTGCAAATTCTGTATTTTGTCTGTTTGTTTTGTTTTTGTTAAAAATGTAATACAAATGTCTGGTTGCTGATGACACGATAAATAAATAAAATCAGATCTCGCACCTCAGGATAGATTCACCTTGCTCAGAACACCACACACACCAGGGCTGTAGGTTTTGTACTTTATTGAAGAAAAAGCAAAGTCTTAAACACAAAAGTGAAGTTGTAAAAGTTCAATAGCCAAACAGAGTCTTAAATGCAAAGGCAGAGTTTCCAAAGTCCAAAAGCAAATAACATGAAGCATAATCCATAAGCATTGATCAAACAATATTCCATGGCAGCATGACAAAGTCCCAAGAAGCCAAGATCCAAATAAAAGTCCCAAGAAGCCAAAAGCATTGCCCAAAAGCCCAGGCAATCCCAAGAAGTTATCAGGGTGTTCGCTGAAGTTGCACTGACAAAAGGTTGCCTTCAATCAGCTCACTAAATATACTTTCCCAGCATGAAAGCATTCCTTTATTTATTTATTATTTATTTTATTTACTCCATTTGTATACCGCATTTATCAGCCTGGAGCGGCGACTCAATTCCTTTGACCTCTAACCTCTCTCTTGTTTGCAAGCCTTGTAGTACCATGAACCCTGAATTGCAAACGATCCTCCCTACCTAGATCTGCAGAGCCTTCAAGGTCAAATAACTCATTATCTTGGAGCTGGGAATCACCAGCCTGAGAATCAGCAGGCAGAGCACTCTCAGGCTGGCTCGACTCCTCCACCTGCGCCTGTGAAGTTTTACTAAGATCAGAAACATCTTCTAAGACAACATCCATTCCCATGGGAAACTGGAACTCCTCGTTTTCAGCATCAACATCGTCTGAATCAACAATAGGAACATGTCCAGGAATCTGAAACCCATCATCCTCTTCCTGCTCTTCCTGAGGCTCCAGCTGAGCCACAACATCAGAAGACATATATTTCTGATGGTCTTAGGAACCCCTTTGGCAGAGAAGGCTGAAGATCTCTCTGCCTGTCCTTCTCTTCCTTTTTGGACATAGAGGGTGAATTCTCCCACCAAAACACCTCCTCTGCTGTGATTGGCTGGCCACTTAGCTGGCCTCTCAGCCAAGGGGAGGGCTGTTTCTGAGACTCCGAGTAGTGTGGGGAGAGCAGGCATGCTTGGTGCATGGCGGCGTGGTGCACATGTGTAGGCAGGGGCGGCTCATCCATTACGCGAAGTAAGTGGTCGCAGAACACTTTTTTTTTGCCAGGGGCGCAGAGGCGCCTCTGTAAATGCCCCTCGACCACCACTTGAGGAGCGCCCCCTCAGCTCTCAACAGCCCTAGCAGTCCGGGGGGAGCCTCGGCTTTCTTGCCTCGCTGCCGGGTGATCCTCTTCCCAAAGGGGCCGGGCCCTTGAGCCTCGCCTAGCCCCTCTCGTTCCTGCTCCACCCGGCCACCGGGTGCGCAAGCAGAGCCGGCGCTCAATCGTTCTCCGCATTCGATCCCTTCCCCATGACCGGCTCCCTTTCCCGATCCCCCGGCACTCCACCCGCCTCCTCTCCTCTCCCCAATCCGCGGGTGGGCCAAGGGGTGGAGCCGCCCCGCGCCTGGCCCGCTTCGGGTCTGGAGGCATGTCTGAAGACCCCAGCGTGCGCACCAAAAGTCGCCTCTTCTCCTGACTTTCTCTTCAGCCATTGGGACCAAGAGAGAGAGAGAGAGAGAGAGAGAGAGAGCCCCTCTGGCTGGAGGTATCTCCCACCTCCGCTCCCTCCTTTGTTTTTGCGCCTACCTTCAGGAAAGGTGGGCATCTCCACCTCTCTCTCTCTCTCTCTCGGTCCCAATGGCTGAGGAGAAAGTCAGGAGAAGAGGTGACTTTGGTGCACACGCCGGGGTCTTCAGGCACGCCTCCGGACCCAAAGCGGCCAGGCAAGGGAGCAAGTGCGGCAAGTGTAGTTACTGGGATGTATAGTTCACCTACAATCAAAGAGCATTCTGAACTCCACCAATGATGGAATTGAACCAAATATGGCACACTAAACTCCCATGCCGAACAGAAAATATATATCAATGATTGGTTGGGGGAGGGGGGTGCCAAAATACTGTTTGCTTACCATTGAAAATTACCTAGGGCCGCCTCTGTGTAGGTGACGGAGAGGGTGCGAGGTGAGAGGGAGGCTCACGCCAACAAGTCCCTTCAAGGCATGGGGGTTCTGTGTGGGAAGTTTGGCCCAATTCTATCGTTGGTGGAGTTCAGAATCCCAGCAACTACAAATCTCAAATGTCAAGTCTATTTTCCCCAAACTCCACCAGTGCTCATATTTGGGCATATTGAGTATTCGTGCCAAGTTTGGTCCAGGACCATGATTGTTTGAGTGCTCTCTGGATGTAGGTGAACTACAACTCCAAAACTCAATGCCCACCAAGCCCTTCCAATATTTTCTGTTGGTCATGGGAGTTCCGTGTGCCAAGTTTGGTTCAATTCCATTGTTGGTGGAGTTCAGAATGCTCTTTGGTTGTAACTACAACTCCCAAATGACAAAATCTATCCTCCCCAACCCCACCAGTATTCAAATTTGGGTGTATCAGGTGTTTGCGCCAAATTTGGTCCAGTGAATGAAAACATCCTGCATATCAGATATTTACATTACATCATAACATAGCAAAATTACAGTTATGAAGTAGCAATGAAAACAATGTTATGGTTGGAGGTCACACAACACGAGGAACTGTATTAAGGGATTGTGGCTTTATCATGATTTTCTGGCAAACAAACTAGTCAATGTGGGCTAGGCAAAACTACGGTGAGGTGGATCTGTAATTGGTTAAATGGACGAACCCAGAGGGTGCTCACTAATGCTTCTTCTTCATCTTGGGAAGAAGTGACGAGCGGAGTGCCGCAAGGTTCTGTCCTGGGCCCGGTCCTGTTCAACATCTTTATTAATGACTTAGATGAAGGGTTAGAAGGCATGATCATCAAGTTTGCAGACGACACCAAATTGGGAGGGATAGCCAATACTCCAGAGGACAGGAGCAGAATTCAAAACGATCTTCACAGATTAGAGAGATGGGCCAAAACTAACAAAATGAAGTTCAACAGGGACAAATGCAAGATACTCCACTTAGGCAGAAAAAACGAAATGCAAAGATACAGAATGGGGGACAATGCCTGGCTCGAGAGCAGTACGTGTGAAAAAGATCTTGGAGTCCTCGTGGACAGCAAGTTAAACATAAGCCAACAACGTGATGTGGCGGCAAAAAAAGCCAATGGGATTTTGGCCTGCATCAATAGGAGCATAGTGTCTAGATCTAGGGAAGTCATGCTACCCCTCTATTCCGCTTTGGTTGGACCACACCTGGAATATTGTGTCCAATTCTGGGCACCACAATTCAAGAGAGATATTGACAAGCTGGAATGTGTCCAGAGGAGGGCGACTAAAATGATCAAGGGTCTGGAGAACAAGCCCTATGAGGAGCGGCTTAAGGAGCTGGGCATGTTTAGCCTGAAGAAGAGAAGGCTGAGAGGAGATATGATAGCCATGTATTCAGCTTGGGTGTGATCTTGGACTCATCGCTGAGCCTGGAACCCCAGGTTTCAGCGGTGACCAGGGGAGCATTCGCACAGTTAAAACTAGTGCGCCAGCTGCGCCCGTACCTTGGGAAGCCTGACTTGGCCATGGTAGTCCATGCTCTAGTCACATCCCGTTTAGACTACTGCAATGCTCTCTACGTGGGGTTGCCTCTGAAGACTGCTCGGAAGCTTCAAATGGTCCAACGATCGGCAGCCAGGATGCTAACAGGAGCGGCACTCAGGGAGCATACCACTCCTCTGCTGCGCCAGCTCCACTGGCTGCCAATTTGCTACCGGGCACAATTCAAAGTGCTGGCTTTAGCCTTTAAAGCCCTAAACGGTTCTGGCCCGACCTACCTGTCCGAACGCATCTCCTCCTATGAACCAGTTAGGACATTAAGATCGTCTGGGGAGGCCCTGCTCTCGATCCCACCGGCTTCACAAGCACGCCTGGCGGGGACGAGAGACAGGGCCTTCTCAGTGGTGGCCCCTCGGCTGTGGAACACCCTTCCTGCAGATATTAGATCGACCCCCTCCTTGCTGGCATTCCGGAGGAAAGTAAAGACCTGGCTGTTTGAACAGGCATTCGACTAAGCAGTGTGATTGATTGACTGACTATCGGAACACGGAATATCAGATAACGAGTTTGGATTCTGATTTCATTGATGAGACCTGATGGATTTGTGATATTGATGTATTGATGCTGATGTTTAATGATTTGTGATGCTATTGCTTTTAAATGCTCAATGATTTTGTATTGTGTATACCTAAATTGTTGTAAACCGCTCTGAGTCGCCTAAGGGCTGAGAAGAGTGGTATACAAATAAAGTAAAGAAATAAATAAATAAGATATGATTTTGTTCTTGTTCATTCGTTCAGTCGTCTCCGACTCTTCGTGACTTCATGGGCCAGCCCATGCCAGAGCTCCCTGTCAGCCATCACCACCCCCAGCTCCTTCAAGGTCAGTCCAGTCACTTCAAGGATGCCATCCATCCATCTTGCCCTTGGTCGGCCCCTCTTCCTTTTACCTTCCACTTTCCCCAGCATAATTGTCTTCTCTAGGCTTTGCTGTCTCCTCATGATGTGGCCAAAGTACTTCAACTTTGTCTCTAGTATCCTTCCCTCCGATGAGCAGTCGGGCTTTATTTCCTGGAGGATGGACTGGTTGGATCTTCTCGCAGTCCAAGGCACTCTCAGAACTTTCCTCCAACACCACAGCTCAAAAGCATCTATCTTCCTTCGCTCAGCCTTCCCTAAGGTCCAGCTCTCACATCCGTAGGTTACTACAGGGAATACCATGACTTTGACTATGCGGATCTTATTTCCAGTGTGATGTCTCTGCTCTTTACTATTTTATCGAGATTGGACATTGCTCTCCTCCCAAGAAGTAAGCGTCTCCTGATTTCCTGGCCACAGTCTGCAAGATATGATAGCCATGTATAAATATGTGAGAGGAAGCCACAGGGAGGAGGGAGCAAGCTTGTTTTCTGCTTCCTGGAGACTAGGACGCAGAACAATGGCTTCAAACTACAAGAAAGGAGATTCCATCTGAACATGAGGAAGAACTTCCTGACTGTGAGAGCTGTTCAGCAGTGGAACTCTCTGCCCCGGAGTGTGGTGGAAGCTTTTAAACAGAGGCTGGATGGCTATCTGTCAGGGGTGATTTGAATGCAATATTCCTGCTTCTTGGCAGGGGGTTGGACTGGATGGCCCATGAGGTCTCTTCCAAGTCTTTGATTCTATGATTCTATAAGGTTGAGAACCACTGATATAGCCTAATGGAGAATACTGTATCTACCTTCCTCTTTCCTCTATCCCAGTCAGAAACAAAGAACAGACTTCGGGCAGGTTGACCTCAGTGCAGACAGGCTTGGGGAATAATTTGGTATCCCAGAGGAAGGTAATGATGGGGAAACTCATCGTAGTCTCTGGCCCTGAGTTTGATGGTTTAGGCAAAAGGCAGTTCCCTTTCATGGATGAAGATGATCCTTCCCTGCAGTTTGGGGCCAGCGCTTCTTTTTGTCTTCATCACTCTAATATTTCAGCTGCCGTCCAGATGTGGAGCAACTCTGGAGGTTGGCCGGCATTCAAGCTCCATGCTGGAAAGACCCACGCTTTGGCTCTCAACTTGAAGGGACACATGGCGGTTGAATTAACAAGCCGGCTAATGACAATAGGAATCCAACAAATCAACAAAGGATGCCAAGGCAGCCAACCTTTGTGATTTATACCTGGGCTAAACGTATGGTGGGTGCAAAGAGTCAGGCGGAAGCAGCGGAAAACACATGAAAGGGGAGAAGCTCACTCATCCAAATCCCCGTGTCTGATAAATTCGAGATGAAACAAACAAAACGCCATGCATTGCAACAGAAGAAATGGTATATAATGGTGAATCTCATATTCTTCCTTATGGGAGTTTTGGGACTATGTGAGATGTAGGCTGAATCTACACTACTATACAGTGCAATTTCAGATTAACTGCATTGAACTGGATTATATGGCAGTGTAGACTCATATAATCCAGGTCAATGCAGTCAATCTGTGTTCAGAAATTGCATCATATGACTATGTAGATCCGACCGTAATCTAAAAAGGATATAGTCTTACAAACATTTATATAAGAATCAATAAAAATATTTCTAATCTGACAACATTTTACAGACCACTCTGGTGGTCATGGGGGTTCTGTGTGGGAAGTTTGGCCCAATTTTATTATTGGTGGGGTTCAAAAAGCTCTGTGATTGTAGGTGAACTACAAATCCCAGCAACTACAACTCCCAAATGTCAAGATTCTATTTTCCCCAAACTCCACCAGTGTTCACATTTGGGTATATTGAATCTTCGTGTAGAGTTTGGTCCATCATTGTTTGAATCCACAGTGCTTTCTGGAAGTAGTTGAACTACAACTCCACTACCAAAGGACACTGCCCACCAAACCCTTCCAGTATTTTCTGTTGGTCATGGGAGAACTGTGTGCCAAGTTTGGTTCAATTCCATCATTGGTGGGGTTCAGAATGCTCTTTGATTGTAGGTGAACTATAAATCCCAGCAACTACAACTGAGTGAAGCACATACATTGGGTTGTTAGGTGTCTTGTGTCCAAATCAACCAGCAGGTCAACGACTTAAATCTAGACACAGTTTTCTAAGATCTACATAGACACCCGCTGGAACACCTCAGCAAGCGAGAGTCCAAAAGTGGCAGGCTCAAACCCAGAACCTCAATCAATGGCTGATACCAAATGAGAGACTCCCCCTGGGCACACAGAGGACTGGGCGACTTGGAAGGCGCTGAACAGACTGCGCTCTGGCACCACAAGATGCAGAGCCAACCTTCAGAAATGGGGCTACAAAATGGAATCCTCGACATGTGAGTGTGGAGAGGAGCAAACCACTGACCACCTGCTGCAATGCAACCTGAGCCCTGCCACATGCACAATGGAGGACCTTCTTGCAGCAACACCAGAGGCACTCCAAGTGGCCAGATACTGGTCAAAGGACATTTAATCAACTACCAAACTCACAAATTTTGTATTTTGTCTGTTTATTTGCTTTGTTCTGTTAGAAATGTAATATAATTGACTGGCTGCCCTGACACGAGAAATAAAATCCAGTGGTTTTTGAGTTCTGTTAATCCCACAAACGAACATTACATTTTTAGTTATATAGATATATATAGATGGCCAAGAAAACTCTACAAGAAGGTTGTTATCAGTTGGAGCCAACCTGAAACTATGTAACACAGAAACATTTTATACTGGGACTGTGGCGCAGCTGGCTGGGAGTCAGCTCCATTAAGATCACTACTGACCAAAAGGTCGTGAGTTCGAAGCCAGCCTGGGTCGGAGTGAGCTTCCGACCAATTTGTGTAGCTTGCTGTCGACCTTTGCAGCCTGAAAGACAGTTGCATCTGTCAAGTAGGAAATTTAGGTACCGCTTATGCGGGGAGGCTAATTTACGATGCCATAAAAATCTCCAGCAAGCATGCAAAGAATGAGGAAGTACTTCATCAGTGTCACAAATGGACGGTGAAGCGACAGCTCCCCTGGTGGCCAGAATACCCTCATGAAAAAGCTGGAATGTTAAATAGCTTCTGTGTTGTTATATATGTTGTGTGTCTATGGCACTGTATGTTTGCCATGTATATGTACATTATAATTCACCCTGAGTCCACTGCGGGATGAGAAGGGCAGAATATACATACTGTAAATAATATTGTAGAAAAATGTCTTATAACTGTTTTAAATAAGTGTTTTTTTATAGGTTAAATAAGTACCTGGTGGCTAACATTCCCAGAATAATGAACCCTTAGCACTATGTCCCCCAAAAGCACTTTACATTGATTTAGGACTGCTTGTATTTCTCCATCAACACCCCATCTCCTGCATCTTGTCCATGCCTAGCATTATTTTTTAAACTTCAATTACATTTGGCCCAGCCATAGTTTTAAATGTGCACTGTACCTTGTTTAATGTTTATGCTATTTGTGTATGTGATTTATTTTTTAATTGCTTTGTATTGTACCTGTTATTGCTTGTATTGCTTGTATTGTTGTATTGCGGGCTCGGCCTCATGTAAGCCGCACCGAGTCCCTTGGGGAGATGGTAGTGGGGTATAAATAAAGTTTTATTATTATTATTATTATTATTATTAAATGGAGCCCCTGCTTGTGTCAGCAGGACGGCCAACCAAAAGGTTGGCCGTCTGAATCCGAGGAGCGGGGTGAGCTCCCATCTGTCAGCTCCAGCTTCTCATGCGAAGACATGAGGGAACCTCCCAGAGGATGGAAAAACATCCTCGGTGACGTTCTTGTGGATGGCCATTTCTTTCATACCAGAAGTGACTTGCAGTTCCTCAAGCCGCTCCCGATATGAATTTTTTAATTTATTTATTTATTTATTTAGAAGTTTTATATACCGGTCTTCTCACCTCCAAGGAGGGACTCAGGCCGGTTCACAACATGTGTCCATATACAATAATATACAAAAACAACACAATGCATCATAATTACAGGTTAAAATATAAGTACAATAAAAACATTATCATCACATTATACAAGCCAAGTCGTCAATACAATCACAGTCACAGTTCATCATCCTCCTTCCATGTGGACAAAAGTTATTGACTCAATCCTCAAATGCCACATTCCAAAGCCAGGTCTTTATTAGTTTCCTGAAGGTCAGGAGGGAAGGGGCAGATCTAATCTCCAGTGGGAGAGAGTTCCAGAGCTGAGGGGCCACCACCGAGAAGGCCCTGTCCCTCGGCCCCACCAAACGCGATTGCGAAGGTGGTGGGACCGAGAGTAGGACCCCTCCGGAAGATCTTAATAACCTTGATGGTTCATAGGGGAGAATCTGTTCGGACAGGTAAACTGGACCGGAGTCGTTTAGGGCTTTATAGGTCAAAACCAGCACTTTGAATTGTGCTCGGGAGCTAATCAGTAGCCAGTGGAGCTGGCGTAACAGAGGGGTCATATGATCTCTGTACCCCGCTCCTGTTAGCAATCTGGCTGCCGCTCGTTGGACTAATTGAAGTTTCCGGGCAGTCTTCAGAGGCAACCCCACATAGAGAGTGTTGCAGTAGTCTAGACGGGATGTAACCAGAGCGTGGACCACCGTGGCCAAGTCAGACTTCCCAAGGTACGGGCGCAGCTGGCGCACAAGCTTTAATTGTGCAAAAGCTCCCCTGACTACCGCCGAGACCTGGGGTTCCAGGCTCAGCGATGAGTCCAGGATCACTCCCAAGCTGCGAACCTGTGCCTTCAGGGGGAGTGTGACCCGTCAAGCACAGGCTATAACCCTATGCCCTGTTCGGCCTTTCGACTGACCAGGAGTACCCCTGTCTTGTCTGGATTTAGTTTCAATCTGTTGTCCCTCATCCAGTCCGTTACAGCGGCCAAGCACCGGTTCAGGACCTGAACAGCCTCCTTAGTAGCAGGTGGGAAGGAGTAACAGAGTTGGACATCATCTGCGTACAGATGACACCGAACCCCGAAACTCTGGATGATCTCTCCCAATGGCTTCATGTATATGTTGAACAACATAGGGGACAGTACAGAGCCCTGCGGGACCCCACAGAACAATGGCAGTGGAGTCGAGCAGGACTCCCCTAGCAACACCTTCTGGGAACGCCCCTCGAGGAAGGACTGGAGGCACTGCAGAGCAGTACCCCCAAGGTCCATTCCCGCGAGACGTCCCAGGAGGATACCGTGGTCGACGGTATCGAAGGCCAAAGAGAGGTCCAGCAGAACCAACAGGGACACACTCCCCCTGTCCAGTTCCCGGTGAAGATCATCCACTAAGGCGACCAAGGCTGTCTCGGTACCATGCCCCGGCCTAAAACCAGACTTCGCCAGATCCAGATAATCCGTGTCTATCAGGAACTCCTGGAGTTGCGAGGCCACCACACGTTCCAGGACTTTGCCCAAATAGGGGAGATTGGAAACTGGCCGATAGTTGACTAATTGAGTGGGGTCCAGTGATGGCTTATGTAAGCAGCAAAAATACTTTATGCACAGACATAGAAGACAGCAGAACGACCATCAAGAGAAAAATGGATTACAAAAATGATGGAAATAGAGATGGACAAACAATGCAATGTGATACAAGAGAAATCTACAGACATGTTCTTTGAAGAATGAAATAACTGGTGTTTCTGTGATTCGATTCCAAAGATACCAGTTTTCCAGGCTCTGGCTTCTGGTATTATTCTGCCATTATTATTCAGTGTGGCCTTGAGGCTGTTGAGCAGCTGTCATGGACACTTGGTGTGAACAGGAATGGAGCAACCCTTTCACCATTTCCTGGAGCAGGAGGCCTTGCGGAGAACTCTTTTATCCGCATTTTTTACATCCTGTCCCAACAAAAGCCAAAGACTCTTTCAACACACTGGGGGTGAGGAATGGGCAATGACGTTGCTGGCTTTGATTATGACAATAGCAGCTTGTAACTTTAATTGGTTGCATTCACTGTGATGAGAACAAGCCAAGGCAAGGGTCAACCGCGGAAGCAGCCTCTTTCGCCTTCTATTCTGTCAAGAGACATTTCTTCCCAGAACCGAGACTAAATAGAGAAATAGTGCAAGCTGCTATGTTGATGTCCCTTTTTAAAAACTAGTGGAACTGTGCTCAACAGTAATACTACAGAATGACTCCATTCTGATGCAGCAGTTAAGCCAATGCTGCATCAATGGGAGTATAGTGTCTGTCTAGATCAGTGCTTCTCAACCTGGGGGTCAGGACCTTGTGGGGGATCATGAGGGGGTGTCAGAACAGTCACCAAAGACCATTAGACAACACAGTATGTTTGGTTGGGCATAGGAGTTTTGTGTGGGAAGTTTGGCCCAATTTTCTCGTTGGTGGGGTTCAGAATGCTCTTTGGTAACAGGTGAACTATAAATCCCTGCAACTACAACTCCCAAATGTCAAGGTCTATTTTCCCCAAACTCCACCAGTATTCATGTGATGGCACGAGTGGTGCCACCTATATGTAGTTACTTACAAGATTTAAACTGTTGTATCATGCTTAATCCTGTCTTTTTACCCTGCCTATGTATAGTTGGATTGATTGGTTATTTATAGCTGTCAATCAATGTTGTTTGCACCAGTTGAATTGCTTTCTCAGCTCAATTGTTTGGCTCCACCTCTTCCTGGAGGAGGGGAGTGCTTCCCTTTTTCATTCCACCATCAGATTTTCTACCAGATGGACGTGAGTAAGAGACTTGGCTCTAAATGCCCCTGATTAAGTTACCTCTCAGCACCAATGCTGAGGTTCTTACCCTTGAGACTTATGCTTCATGTTCAGACCAACCTGAACGACGTTGGGAAGTCTCAAGCGCCTTCAAACCAGTTCTTTTGGCAACAGAGGAAGACCCTGTGTCTTCAAACATGGGCCATTTGGACTGGGGTTGTGGATTGCTCTGGCATTTACAGCCATTGAGAAAGAGGGACCTGGAAGAACTTCTCAGCTGCAAGTCTCCTTGGACCCAAGACAACCAGAGACTGTAATGTACATTTTCCTTCACCCCTTTGAAATTGCCAGCTTATTGCCTTAAAGAGATAACTCTTTGTGAACAATAAAAGTTATTTTGAGTTATCTACAGTGTTTGGGTCTTTGAGAGTTCCGGTTTCCTAGAGGAGAGCAAGAAGCAATCCCCTGGGGAAAGATGTCACATCCATGCCTCTTTCACTAAGAGTTATAGCCCCCAGGCATGACAGCAAAGTTCACATTTGGGCATATTGAGTATTCGTGGCAAGTTTAGTCCAGATCCATCATTGTTTGAGTCCATAGTGCTCTCGGGATGTAGATGAACTACAACTCCAAAACTCAAGGTCAATGCCCACCAAACCCTTACAGTATTTTCTGTTGATCTTTGGAGTTCTGTGTGTCACGTTTGGTTCAGTTCCATTGTTGGTGGAGTTCAGAATGCTCTTTGATTGTAGGTGAACTATAAATCCCAGCAACTACAACTCCCAAATGTCAAGATCTATTTCCCCCAAACTCCACCAGTGTTCACATTTGGGCATATTGAGTATTTGTGGCAAGTTTAGTCCAGATCCATAATTGTTTGAGTCCATAGTGCTCTTGGGATATAGATGAACTACAACTCCAAAACTCAAGGTCAATGCCCACCAAACCCTTACAGTATTTTCTGTTGATCTTTGGAGTTCTGTGTGTCATGTTTGGTTCAATTCCATTGTTGGTGGAGTTCAGAATGCTCTTTGGTAACTGGTGAACTATAAATCCCAGCAACTACAACTCCCTAATGTCAAGATCTATTTTCCCCAAACTCCACCAGTGTTCACATTTGGGCATATTGAGTATTCATGGCAAGTTTAGTCCAGATCCATCATTGTTTGAGTCCATAGTGCTCTCGGGATGTAGATGAACTACAACTCCAGAACTCAAGGTCAATGGCTACCAAACCCTTACAGTATTTTCTGTTGATCTTGGGAGTTCTGTGTGTCGTGTTTAGGATTAAATGTTTCTATGATTCTAGTTACCAATTCTGTGAACTTATTGTCGCCCTTGAGCTTTGCTCACTTCTAGACAAGTCTAAGCAACAATCTTGACACAGTACACTTGGATCTTTATTTTTATTGGAGCGCTAATTACTGTTATTATTATGATTCCACTGAGCTTTGCTCCCTCTGGGCCACCCCCTCCCTTTCTTTTATAAAATAGTACAAAAGGCCATTCGCTCCTTGTCTTCCCATTCCCTCTGCAAGTACATCCCAAGCCTGTATAATTATTTTAGGGAAGGCGAAATTAATCTGATACTATGCCTTTCCAAACTGGTTTAAAGAAGGGTGAAATCTCGCCATGTAGTTCCTTGGGTTTGCTTCGTTTTGATGAGTATTATCACCTCTAGATTCATTCTTTCCATTCTTTTGGGGTGGCTGGTTTCTTGGATCCATACTAAGGCTAATAAAGGTTAATAATAATAATAATAATAATAACTTTATTTGTACCCCGCTAGCATCTCCCGAAGGACTCGATGCAGCTTACATAGGCCGAAGCCTCAAAACAAATTAAAAACAGTTAAGCAGAATAAACAGTAACAGTAACAATACATCGAGACACTATTAAAACTGGGCCGGCCAGAGTAGTGGGTACAGGATTAAAAGTGCTGATGTGGCAGGAGGTATGTAGGATTATAAGTAAGTGCAGTGTGCGGTGTGCGGTGATCTTAGTTCTACTAAAGTGCTTCTAGGACTTGGCACTGGAGGTTCCTAATCTGAGAAGGCACATCGGAACAGCCAGGTCTTCAAGTTCTTTCTGAAGACTGCCAGTGTAGGGGCCTGTCTAAGATCTCTTGGGAGGGCGTTCCAGAGTCGGGGGGCCACCACAGAAAAGGCCCTGTCTCGCGTCCCCACCAAGCACGCTTGCGACGCGGGCGGGATCACGAGCAGGGCCTCTCCAGATGACCGAAGTGAGCGTGTGGGTTCGTAGACGGAGATGCGGTCACGCAGGTAGGGTGGTCCCAAACCGTTCAGGGCTTTGTAGGTAAGCACCTGCACCTTAAATTGGGCTCGGAAAATAAACGGCAGCCAGTGGAGCTCCTTAAACAGGAGGGTTGACCTCTCTCTGTAATGGGCCCCCGTTAACATCCTGGCTGCTGCCCGTTGGACCAGTTGGAATTTCCGAGCCATTTTCAAGGGCAGCCCACGTAGAGCGCATTGCAGTAATCCAATCTAGAGGTGACCAAGGCATGGACCACCCCGGCCAGATCAGCCTTCGCGAGGTACGGTCGCAGCTGGCGCACAAGTCTCAGTTGTGCAA